>OZ007575.1:851192-1111192 GCA_963931925.1 Onchidella celtica
CCAATCAACCAAATAACCACCCAACAAATCAGCCAACCAACCAACCAAGAGCCCAACCAACCAACCAACCAACCAACCACCCAACCAAGCAATGACCCAACCAACCAACCAACCAACCAATCAACCAATCAACCAACCAACCAACCAACCAACCAGTCAACAAACCAATCAACCAACCAACCACCAAACCAAGCAACCATCCAACCAAGCAATCACAAATCAACCAACTAATCAACACACAAATCAACCAAAACAACCAACCAACCAACCAATCAAATAATCAAATCACCAACCAACCAATCAACCTACCATCCAACCAACCAACCAATAAGGTAACCAAACATCTACCCAACCAAAGAACAAACCAACCAATATACCAACCAACCGCACATCCAACCAACCAACCAACCAACACCAACCAACCAACAAGCCAACCACTCTATCAATCAACCACCCAACCAACCAACCAACCAACCAACCAACCAACCAACCAACCAACCAACCAACCAACCAACCAACCAACCAACCAATCAACCAGTCAACCAACCAGCCAACCAACCAACCAAACAATCAACCAACCAACGACCCAACCACCCAACCAACTAACCAGCCAACCACCCAATCAATCAACTATCCAACCAATCAACCTATCAACCAGCCAACCAATCAAACAATCAACCAACCATCCACCTAACAAACCAACCAACTAACCAGCCAACCACCCAATCAATAAACTAACCAACCAACCAACCAACCAACCTCCCAGCCAATCGACCAACCAACCAAGCAACCAACCAATCAATTGACCAACCACCCAACCAATGAACCAACCAAACAATCAACCAACCAGCCAACTAACCAGCCAACCACCCAACCAATCAACTATCCAACCAATCAACCAACCAACCAACCAATCAACCAACCAACCAACCAACCAACCCATCAACCTGTCAACCAACCAGCCAACCAACCAAACAACCAACCAACCAACCACCCAACCAACCAACCAACTAACCAGCCAACCACCCAATCAATCAACTATCCAGCCAATCAACCAATCAACCAACCAACCAACAAACCAATCAACTAATCAACTAACCAATCAACCAACCAACCTCCCAGCCAATCAGCCAACCAACCAAGCAACCAACCAATCAATTAACCAACCACCCAACCAACAAACCAATCAAACAATCAACCAACAAACCACCCAACCAACCAACCAACTAACCAGCCAACCATCCAATCAACTATCCAACCAATCAACCAATCAACCAACAACCAACCAACCGACCAATCAACCAACCAACCAATCAACCAGTCAACCAACCAGCCAACCAACCAAACAATCAACCAACCAACCACCCAACCAACTAACCAGCCAACCACCCAATCAATCAACTATCCAACCAATCAACCTATCAACCAGCCAACCAACCAAACAATCAACCTACCATCCACCTAACCAACCAACCAACTAACCAGCCAACCACCCAATCAATCAACTAACCAACCAACCAACCAACCAACCTCCCAGCCAATCGACCAACCAACCAAGCAACCAACCAATCAATTGACCAACCACCCAACCAATGAACCAACCAAACAATCAACCAAACAACCAACTAACCAGCCAACCACCCAACCAATCAACTATCCAAAGAATCAACCAACCAACCAACCAATCAACCAACCAACCAACCAACCAACCAACCAACCAACCCATCAACCTGTCAACCAACCAGCCAACCAACCAAACAATCAACCAACCAACCACCCAATCAACCAACCAACTAACCAGCCAATCACCCAATCAATCAACTATCCAACCAATCAACCAATCAACCAACCAACCAACCAAACAATCAACCAATCAACTAACCAACCAACCAACCTCCAGCCAATCAGCCAACCAACCAAGCAACCAAACAATCAATTAACCAACCACCCAACCAACAAACCAACCAAACAATCAACCAACAAACCACCCAACCAACCAACCAACTAACCAGCCAACCACCCAATCAATCAACTATCCAACCAATCAACCAATCAACCAACCAACCAACCAACCGACCAATCAACCAACCAATCAACCAACCAACCAACCAATCAACCAACCAACCAACCAACCAGTCAACCAACCAGCCAACCAACCAAACAATCAACCAACCAACCACCCAACCAACTAACCAGCCAACCACCCAATCAATTAACTATCCAACCAATCAACCAATGAACCAACCAACCAACTAACCACCCAATCAATTAACTATCCAACCAATCAACCAACCAACCAACCAACCAATCAATCAACCAATCAACCAACCAACCAACCAACCAACCAACCAACCAATCAACCAACCACCCAACCAAGCAACCACCCAACCAACCAATCACCCAACCAGTCAGCCAACAAACCAACCAGCCAGCCTACCTAGCAAGCAAATAAGGAACCAATAAACACACATTACGTTTTCTCCACCAGGTATCACAGTACTCCTAGCTCAGGCAGTATTTATGAGCATCCTCCACAACATGTTACCCTCAGGTTCAGTCACTATACCCAGTATCACCAAGCTGGTTCTATCTCTCCTGTTTGTCTCGGCATTTACTGTCCTCAGCAGTATCGTCGTGGTGTTGCTGTACCATAGACGACAGGTACGGAGGGCATGTGTATGCATGTGGTTAATGCGTATGTGTGTGTGTATGCGTATATGTGTATATGTGTGTGTGTTTGTAAGAGAGGATGGGTAAGGAGATGTGTGTGTGTGTGTGTTGAGGGGAGGGGGAGGGGGTGATCACCAAGCAGAATTGATTGGATGTCCTTATGGAGAATGGTAAGGATAGTACTCATGATGATTTTATTAAAAGCCAGCTAGGAAGATTTCACTACTGAACTGTGCACTAAATTAGGTGTTTACTTGCACTTTCTCAGATACTCTAAAACTCATTCCTGCGTGTACTGTGGATTGAAACAGCTTGAAAGGCCACATATTCTCCCCCCCCCCCCCCCTGCGCGCGCGCCAGTATGAGTACAAGTATGAGGACGCATGTCAGTGAAAAGGGCTGGGTTAGGGTTAGGTTTCTTTTAGGGGAATGTCACAGTGTTTGGAAGAAGAACAACACACAAAACGATATTATCATAATATTACATGCCATTTTATCTCCTCATACACTGCCCAGTCGAATGCAAAAGAGACGGCAAGTACATCTTCATCCAGCACAGCGAGTGATTTCTATTCAGAAATGACCCCGATGGAAAAACGGTTTGATAACCCTTCACAAGACAATAACGCAGGTTGTATGAGGACAGCGCAAAACGCACGCGCCAGAAGCAGACTGAGGCAGAGGATAAAGGCGTTAGATACTGGCAGTCTGTGTCTCAAAGGGTCAACATCGCTTGTTTGATTATAGCTGTTCTCGCAGATGTCATTGTGTGTATCGTTTTCTTGGTCAAAATAATGGAGGAATAATTTTTGTCGTTCAGATCTGCGCTGATAACATGAAAATGAACACGAGTATGGTTATGTCAAGGCTGATATCTGTCTGTCTGTCCATTGTTGGTAGAAAGGGTGGGGATGGTAAAGGAGGGAGCAGGAGGATTAACCCTCTGGTCTTCAGGTTTCCAGATCTGAAATGTGTCACCTGGTGTCCAAATGCTCTATCTTGGGAACACTTTAAAGTGTTCATATCAGCGAATCAGTTTTCACGATTAATATTAATAAAAAAATATATTTTTGTATGATCTATTTGACTAATTCAAATCATCGCCTGCATGTTTCAAAAGACTTCCATGAGACAATCTATGAGGGTTAGACAATTAAAGGGAATTTTTCATGATGGACTGAGTGTCTTGAAAACTGAATTAGATAGAAAATGGGACAGATTCTCGTTCAACTTCCTTCCCTTTACAATAACAGTTTCAGGGACAGAGAAGAAAATTCCATCTGTCAAGGTTAAAGTTATAATTGTCGTGCTGGGTCACGACTTGTTTTTTTTCACGGTTTCGTTGATTATAGCCAGCGGAAATGTCCTTGAACTGTTTTCGTGAACAGTTTGTTTTTGTAACGCTTTTTCTTAGTGTTACGAGCTGGGTCCTCGAGTGTTACGTTGGGGATTACTAAACTATAAATTTAGGTGTTCGACTGCATTTAAATCGAGAGGTTTTAGAAATTACTCTGCCATACCATGCCACATACACTAATAACAATTTCGAGTAAGTTATATCAAGGACCTTGTAGGGCCACAAATTTATTACTGAAATTCCTAACAATTTCGTCTATCGTTTACATATTAAAAGTCAACATCAGCAGCATCAAATGAAAATACTAAAATACATAACTATAAATCTCCTCTAGAGTCTTAAGAGATTTGAGACTCTATATCATTCTGATTCATTCACAGTTTACTTAGTAATTATTTATCTTCAGAAATATAGACTGCCTACTACTTCACAAATAATATACTTATGTCTCAGACGACAATATTAACTCATTTAACTGCTTATAAAGGATCAAACCGTCAAGACACACTGACGTAGTTAAGATAGATCTAGATCTGTTCTAGGATGGGCTGGCAATCCCCAGCCTCATCCAGACACATCAATTACAATTTACAAATGTGTATATCAGTCACTCGTTCTAGATCTTAATTGCAAGTAAAACTTTATGGTCTTGCATTCCTTTGGTCGCACTTCTACTGGGAAGTTAGGGTCAGATTCACATCATCTCGAATCATGGTGATGAAACTTACGATTGGTTCCCTGAAACAATTTCAGGGAACTGGAGAAAAGAGCTGTGGGTTATTTTCATTGTCTATCCAGGACATAGACATGACGTTAACAGTCTTATGGTTCCCTCTGGCTGAACCTTAGCCGACACCTTCGCAGAATAGGATACGCTGCATGGAGTGAGGTAGCATAAACATGTCACCGCTTATCTTCTGCAAATCACGTGACTGCTCAAATTTGATTGGTGCATCCACTTCGAGCTCCGCTCGCAGCGCCAATAGATTCTATTAATAGTAACAGACAAAGTCAGACTTAGGATGTCAAAACCTTTCGCAAAGTCTCTACACCCTAAACGTTTTATGTACGAATTTATTCACCCCTTATTCGCCCCGTCTTTCCCTGTTAAAGTACACCCAAACTACGGGGTCGAAAACTGCATCGTCACTGTTAATTTATCCATTCGTTCTATCCTGACCCACTTTCTTTCCATCTCTAAGAAAAGCGTTACAAAAACAAACTGTCCACGGGAATAGTTCAAGGACGTTTGCACTGGCTAAAATCAATGATGCCATGTAATAAACAATGCGTGACCTAGCACGGCAATTCAAATCCTAATCCTGACATATCCCCCACCCCAGTGAAAATTTTAAATAAAATTTACACGATAGGATCCAAGAAATCCCAAAGTTATTGTGGTAGGGGGTTAAGTAGTACTGTAGAAAAATGAGTCTTAAGCTTGAGAAGAAAAATCTAACTAAGAACGTGCATATTGGATGGACAAACAGCATACAATTATTAATGCCACGTTCTATAGAATTTATTCTATTTAAACATTCTTACTGCACACAATCAAAATTCTCAGAAACATCTATAATAATAATGAGTATATCACTGTATACTGCTGGATTAAAGTATAACTATTATCAAATAATGAAGCCTTACTGAAGAAATAGGCTCATAATTATTTAGTCAACACACACAATTGCTGCTTATATACACATTCAGACACAATATATTGTTAATTAAAATACTGTGGTATCCAATGGCAGCAGTAGCTCTGGTAGCTTGGTTTGCCATGTCTTCATCTCATTGACCCGCTGACAAGGGCGTCAGGTTTGCCAGAAGTTCAGGTCACAGTTAGGAATGACGCTGGTGGAAAAAGGATATTCACAAAAAAAAGGATTGTAAAACTGGTTCATAAAGTAATGAACAAGATAAATGTGAATCCATCCACCGTCTAGAATTGAGGGGGACAAGCACTATCCAACCCCAATACAAGACACAACAATCTTTAATAGGAAATTAAATCAGACGTGACAAAATATCAGCTTGGGAATTGTCACCGCCAGGGATAGCACGGATAACAAAGCGGTATTCCTGGAGTGCAAGACTCCACCTCGTTAATCGAGCATTTTTAGCCCTGTTAGTCTTTAAGAATAACAACGGACGATGGTCCGTTTCAATTATAAATTCAGACATGAGTAGATATCTCGAAAATGCGTTTACAGCAAAAATGATAGCGAGGCACTCTCGCTCGATAATTGCATAGCGGCATTCCCTATCCAGCAACTTGCGGCTGGCGTATAGACATGGCCGCAAAGTATCGTCTCGTTCCTGTAATAACACAGCTCCCAATCCCTTGTCCGACGCATCAGTGCGGACAATAAATGTTTGGTTTATGTCTGGTAGTATGAGAATGGGGGAAGTGGAAAACAATTGTTGAACGGTACGAAGTGTATCAGCACATTCGGTTGTCCATTTCACTTTATTAGGAAAATTCTTTCTTGTGAGGTCCGACAACGGAGCTGTAAGCGAAGAAAAATTTGGAATGAATTTCCTATAATAGTTAAGAAAGCCCAATAAACTACGAACTTCTTTCTTAGTTCGAGGAGGTTGGAGCTTTAAGATGGTAGTTATCTTCTTGTCATCAGGAGTCTGAACGCCGTGGGCAATTGTATGGCCCAGAATATTAATTTCATTGTAGCCTAAAAATACCTTACTGGGTTTCGCCGTAAGGCCAGCTCGACGAAGAGCAATAAAAACTTGTCGTAGGGCTGCGAGGTGGCCCGACCAATCGGTTTCATAAATACAAATGTCGTCAAAATACGACAATACGGAATTCATACCCTGGAGCAATATTGTCATCATACGGGCGAAAGTAGCAGGGGCTGTAACTAACCCGAAAGGCATATAGCGCCACTGCATAAGACCCAACGGAGTCTGAAAGGCGGTATATTGCTTGCTATTCTCATCAAGCGGAATTTGCCAATAACCTTTGGAAAGATCGATTTTAGAAAAAATCGTTGCCCTCGCTAACTGAGCAAAAAGATTCTCCTGGTTGGGAATCGGTTCAGCGTCATATATCGTAACCTCATTAAGTTTACGATAATCAATACAAAAACGCACGGTATCATCTTTTTTTTTCACTAAGACGATGGGTGAGTTATATGGACTCGTCGATCGCTCTATCACTCCCAGGTGAAACATGTTACGTACCTCGGATATTATAGTCTCCTGTGCGTGCAGCGGACGCGGGTATGGTTTAACAAAGACGGGTATATCCGTCTTCAATCTTATAACATGCTGTACCAAAGAAGTATTACCTGGTAGATCAGTAAAGACTGTAGTAAACTCGTTAAGCAAATCTCTTAAATCTTGTCTTTGCGATTCAGATAAATCTGGATTTATATTCACATCCGAAGTGTTTTCAGAAGCTCGAAGTGCGGGTATTGAATTCTCTATCTTAATAGGATCATCATCGTCAACTGAAACCAAGGCTGCATTGGCCTGTGCAACCACATTTCGGCGATTATTCTGTCGATTATCATCGTCGGACAGGTATTGCTTTAACATATTTATATGGAAGACTTTGTCCTGTCCTCGAATCTTGATAAGATAATTTACTCGAGAAAGTCTCTTTAGAACTTTAAAAGGTCCCTTCCATGTAAGGAGGAGTTTATTTTTCGTTTCCGGAAGGAGAACAAGAGTTTGGTCTCCGACAGTCAAGGTTCGCAATCGGCTACCTTGATCACGATATTGTTTATAAAGACTAGCATGCGCAGCTGAAGATTTTTGTGCGAGCTGACATGCGTTAAGAATTCGCTGACGCAAGTCCACAACGTATTGATATGCAGACCGCGTATCATTGTCGTCGGTGTCTGATCCGGCGAATAAATCATGGAGTATGGCCATTGGACCACGCGGCTTACGACCATACAATAATTCGAAGGGAGAAAAACCCGTCGATGCGTTCGGTAGTTCTCGGTATGCAAAAAGAATAGCGGGGAGTTGTCGATCCCAATCACTCGGTTTGTCGGCGGAAACTCGTGCAAGCATACTTTTCATGGTAGCATTCCAACGTTCACAGCAGCCATTAGACTGTGGGTGATATGGAGATGTCAATCTTTGTTTAATCCCGACCAACTCCAAGACTTTCTTAAAAAGCTCAGAGGTAAACTGTGGACCTCTGTCCGATAAAATTTCAACTGGAAACCCAAGACGCGAAAAAATAGTAATAAGAGCTTCAGCGACATGATCAGCTGAAATGTCTTTTAGCGGAATGGCCTCTGGCCAACGGGTTGCGTAGTCAATGACAGAAAGTATAAAACGATGTCCTCTGTCTGACTTGTGTAGAGGACCAACTATATCTACGGCAACGCGCTCAAATGGTCTGGAGACCATAGGCATCTCCTGCAGAGGAGCTCTCGATGCTCTTCCTTTAGGGGTACGTCTTTGACATACGTCACATGTTGATACGAACCGGTTTACATCTGCGTAAATACTGGGCCAAAAAAAATGCGATAGTATTCGAGACTTAGTTCTGGCCTTTCCCTGGTGACCCGCCAAGGAAGTGTCATGCGCGAGACGAATAATGTCGCGACGAAAAGATCTCGGTACCACAAGTTGCATAACGGTTTCTCGCTTATTCTGAAAATTACGATATAATAAGTCATCTTTAATAAGAAACTTAGAGGTATCTGGTGCGGTAGGATCAACCTTAGCAAACAAATGTTTCAATGTGGGATCTGAATGTTGCTCATCATGAAATGCACTAGACGTTATGTTCACTTCAATAGTAGGATTACTCAATGGACTGTCTGCTCGTCGACTCGATTGTAAGCGTGTTGTCGCACAAGCAACACTCTCATCCTCAGTCCAAATTTCCAAGTTACCGATAGGAAACTTATTTACTTGAGGTACATTCCCTATGATTACATCAGCCACTGGATTAGGCAGTACACATGCAGTAACAATACCTGTGAGAAAAGGTGTATCAATATAAACTTCTGCAAGACGGAATCGCTCTACAGATCCGCCAAAAGTAATACAAGTTACCTCTTTATCCAAAAATTGTGTTGGACGGACTAGTGACTGTCGAACGCCGATAGTCGTGCATCCGGAGTCACGTAGAACAGAAGCGCGAATCGCGTTCACGCGGCCCTGGTAAAATGTTAATTCACCCAGTTCATGTAGGGCGGACATGACTGGAATAGTCTTTGATTGCGATGAAGATTCATTAGTATAACCAACATCTGTATAGGGTGTAGATTGTACAGAGCAGGCATTTGCGGATTCCAATTTCACGTTACAAAATCTCTGTATGTGGCCTACCCTATTACACTTATAACATATAGTACGATTAGGATCGTTTCCACGATAGGGAAGACTCTGCGGTCCCTGAGGCCGGTTATATTGTTGGCCTGGATAGTTGCCACGATAATATGGGCGAGGCTCGTAAAAAGAATAAGTCTGATATCCTCGACGCGGGGATGCATTACCTCGATTCGGAAAATCTCTCTGTCTACAAAAAGGCGGCTCTGATTGAAAGCGTGAATTTGGGGCCTGACGACGAGTCGGCCTTGAACGATCGTGTCCGGTTGGCGCTCCTTTGCCTACGTTGGCATAACACGGTGTTGTAGTTGAAGGCTTTGCCAAAGGGCGATTTGGGTGAGCGGACGCGTATCGTTCGGCGCACGATGTGATTTCTTCAGATGTCGGAGCCCTCTCTTTAAGGTGGGCGACTAAATCGGAATGACATGCGGTATAGATTTGGTCCTTTAAGACCAAATCGTATAGTTGGGAATAATTTCCGGTAGTTACGTTCGCGAGCTCTATCCAGCGATCTAAATAATGTTTCAACCGATTGACATAAGTTGAGAAATTTTCAGATGGCTCAGGTTTACATGAGCGAAATCTTTGATGGAAGCCATCCTCGGTATGCTGGAATCGCTTAAGCAGTGCTGTTTTAAGCTTGTCATAATCGTTGGCATCTTCTACTTTAAGGCTGTGAAATACCTCTAAAGCCTTACCCGTTAATAAATTGGACAGGCATGAACTGTACATCGCCTGCTGCCATCCGACGCATTTAGCGTGTAACTCGAACCGATGTAAATATGCGTCGATCCGGTCGAGTTTTTCATTAAATGGTGGTAGTTTTGGTTTAGTAGCATAAGAATTGGTGGCAGTAGTGGGTGTTACAAGCGATTGTTGCTCTAACTTTTTAATTGCTAGTTCATGCTGTCTTTCCTTTTCTCTCTCTCTTTCTTTCTCCCTTTCTCTTTCTCTTTCCTTTTCTCTTTCTACTTCTTTTTCTCTTTCTCTTTCTTCTTTTTCTCTTTCTCTTTCTCTTGCTTCTTTTCGATCCTCGCGCTCTCGGTCTTGTTGTACGTGTCGTTCGCACCACGCGGCGCGTTCTTCCTCTGGTATGCCCAGAACTTTGGCAGATTCTAAATATTTAAGAAACTCAGCCATGATATGTTAAAGTCTGTAAAGTTAGTAAATATTTACCCAATGTTACGGTATATCGCGGTATCAATATCTTATATGAACAGTTATTGACTGTTAATATTAACTCAGTGTCTTATGTTAGCACTGCTTCGCGAAAAGAACGTTCTATCTCTCTCTCTAAAAATTACAGGCAGTATCACTTAAACTGCAAACAATTTATCTCTCTCTGAAAATTACAAGCAGTATCACTTAAACTGCAAAAACTTTATCTCTCTCTCTCTCAATATAAATTCTAGTAAGGCAGTGCCGTCTATCCGTTGCTCCCACTGCAATAAAATACTATATATCGCCTTTACTGCGATAAATTAATGTCTCGAGTGATCACTCTCAAAATTTACGTCTCTCTCAACGCGACGAACCAGTGTCCTCTGTTATCACTGTCAAAAAACGAATCGCTCTCTCAATGCGATGAATCAAAAATATATCTCTCTCTCAACACGACAAATTCGAAATATCTCTGTGTTCTCAAAACACTCTCAAAATTCTCTCTCTTCTCAAAACACGCACACGCAGTGTCTTCTGTTATTATAGTAGTTTAAAGTTTATAAGCAAAAAAAAATACAATAAACAGGACGTATACTGACAAGTAAAACGAACGATAACAGACCCTACAAGTCCTAACTTATATTACAGATAGTTTAAGAAGAAGACAGGAGAGACATCTTCCTAAAGAAATGTGAGGAAGGAAAAGAACGCCACAATCTATACGAATAATGGATCCCTAATAGAACTATTCACAGAGAAGCAAATCCCCCCGAGTTATTTTACATAGCCACCAAGGCCTCCAATATCCTTCGTAATGGCAAAGAAGATATGCTAACCTATGATCCCAACCAACCTCCCGCACTTAAACTAAACATATAGTAAAAAGAAAAATGGCCTGGAACAATACACACAGAGCGGAAAGTACGTCGCCCTCCCCAAGACTGTTAGATAGATGGATCACTTATCTTTATTTTTGAGGAATTCAGATGGTAAATATCCTCAATCCATAGCTCCAAGCCCAAACTTGTATTTCTGTCTGAAGTAAAACCGGATGATGAAAGGGTTCCCTCGCCGGTGTCCACGGGTCAATGGGATGTTGGGATGTTCACCATATGAAATTGAAACAAAATATTCGATTAATACAAATTGTTTAAACTCTATAATAAAAAGCACCTGAAAACATAATATTAGAACAGTACAATATCAAATAATGGAATAAAAAAATACAATAGGTTTTAAAATAATCTAACTAAGTGGCATGGCGTTATCTAAGGTTCTTTAAGGGTCCCTCTCCAGTGTTACGAGCTGGGTCCTCGAGTGTTACGTTGGGGATTACTAAACTATAAATTTAGGTGTTCGACTGCATTTAAATCGAGAGGTTTTAGAAATTACTCTGCCATACCATGCCACATACACTAATAACAATTTCGAGTAAGTTATATCAAGGACCTTGTAGGGCCACAAATTTATTACTGAAATTCCTAACAATTTCGTCTATCGTTTACATATTAAAAGTCAACATCAGCAGCATCAAATGAAAATACTAAAATACATAACTATAAATCTCCTCTAGAGTCTTAAGAGATTTGAGACTCTATATCATTCTGATTCATTCACAGTTTACTTAGTAATTATTTATCTTCAGAAATATAGACTGCCTACTACTTCACAAATAATATACTTATGTCTCAGACGACAATATTAACTCATTTAACTGCTTATAAAGGATCAAACCGTCAAGACACACTGACGTAGTTAAGATAGATCTAGATCTGTTCTAGGATGGGCTGGCAATCCCCAGCCTCATCCAGACACATCAATTACAATTTACAAATGTGTATATCAGTCACTCGTTCTAGATCTTAATTGCAAGTAAAACTTTATGGTCTTGCATTCCTTTGGTCGCACTTCTACTGGGAAGTTAGGGTCAGATTCACATCATCTCGAATCATGGTGATGAAACTTACGATTGGTTCCCTGAAACAATTTCAGGGAACTGGAGAAAAGAGCTGTGGGTTATTTTCATTGTCTATCCAGGACATAGACATGACGTTAACAGTCTTATGGTTCCCTCTGGCTGAACCTTAGCCGACACCTTCGCAGAATAGGATACGCTGCATGGAGTGAGGTAGCATAAACATGTCACCGCTTATCTTCTGCAAATCACGTGACTGCTCAAATTTGATTGGTGCATCCACTTCGAGCTCCGCTCGCAGCGCCAATAGATTCTATTAATAGTAACAGACAAAGTCAGACTTAGGATGTCAAAACCTTTCGCAAAGTCTCTACACCCTAAACGTTTTATGTACGAATTTATTCACCCCTTATTCGCCCCGTCTTTCCCTGTTAAAGTACACCCAAACTACGGGGTCGAAAACTGCATCGTCACTGTTAATTTATCCATTCGTTCTATCCTGACCCACTTTCTTTCCATCTCTAAGAAAAGCGTTACAAAAACAAACTGTCCACGGGAATAGTTCAAGGACGTTTGCACTGGCTAAAATCAATGATGCCATGTAATAAACAATGCGTGACCTAGCACGGCAATTCAAATCCTAATCCTGACACTTAGAGATGGAAAGAAAGTGGGGCAAGATAGAATAAATGGATAAGTTAGCAGTGACGGTGCAATTCTCGACCCCGTGATTTTGATGAACTCTAACAGGGGAAGAGAAGGGGTTAGTAAAGGGAGATAGTAAATTCGTATATAAAACGTAGAGGGCACGAGGGGTTAGAGACTTTAGTAAGGGTTTTGACATGTTAATTTGCAGCCGGCCGCACAGTATATAAGCGCAGCCATTCCTATGTTTGAGCACTCCATGCAGAAATATCCATCTGTGCAGGCGGTCGGCGGGATTCTGCCAGAAGAATCAGAAGATTGTTATATTCATGTCTATGTCCATTATAGACACTGAAATGAGACCATATGCTCTTTGTGAGAATTACCCACTGCTGTTATCTACTGTTCCCTGATTTCTGATCAGGGACCAAGTGTAAGTGTCAGCCTATTGATTCAACAATGAACGTGAAGCTGACCTTAATTTTTCCAGTAGGAGTGCTACCGAAGAATGCAAGACTACGATGTATATTAACTTGCAACTAGATCTAGTATGAATGTCTGGCATACACATTTGTAAATTGAAATTGATGTGTCTGGATGAGGCTGGGGATTGCCAGCCCATCCTAGAGCAGATCTAGATCTAACTTAACTACGTCAGTTTGTATTGACGAGTTTGATCCATTATAAGCGGTAGGCACAAATAACTGAGATAACATTGTCGTCTGAGACATTAGAATATTATTTGTTAGATAGTAGGCAGACTATATCTGAGAAATAGATAAGTAATACTTAAATTGTGAGTGAGTCAGAATGATATAATCTTTTAGGAATCTAGAGGAGACTTCTAGTGACATATTATTGAATTTTCATTTGATGCTGCTGATGTTGTCTTTTTAGTATGTAAGAGCTAGACGAAATTGTTAGGGAATATAAAGTAAATAAATTTGTGGCCCTGCAGGTCTGTTGATAAAACCATTCAGATTGTTATTAGTATGTGGCATGGTATGAAAGAGTAATTCCTAAATACCTCTCGATTTTTAAATGCAGTCGTAACACCTATAATTCTTAATAACCCAACTCGTAACACTGGAGAGGGACCCCTTAAAGAACTTAAATAACACCATGCCATAGGTAAATTATTCTAAAATCTATTGCATTTTATCCCATTATTTGATATTGTACTATTATAACATTGTGTTTTCAGGTCCTTTTATTATAGATTATAGGCAATTTGTATTAATGTAACATTTTGCTTCAATTTCATATGGTGAACTCATCATCCCATTGACCCGACGACACCGGCGAGGGACACCTTTCACCTTACACATCTACCTGAGACAGAAACGCATTTTTTTGGGCTTGGAACGAGCTATGGTTTGAGGATATCTACCATCTGAATTCCTCAAAAACAAAGTTAAGTGATCCATCTATTTGACAGTCTTGAGGAGGGCGAGGTACTTTCCGCTCTGTGTTTCCAGGCTTTTTTACCATTTACTATATGTTTAGTTTAAGAGCGGGAGGTTGGTTGGGGTCATAGTTTAG
This sequence comes from Onchidella celtica, assembly GCA_963931925.1. Lineage (NCBI taxonomy): Eukaryota > Metazoa > Mollusca > Gastropoda > Systellommatophora > Onchidiidae > Onchidella > Onchidella celtica. The sequence goes on from OZ007575.1 coordinate 865,799, forward strand.
CATATCTTCTTTGCCATTTCGAAGGATATTGGAGTGCCTTGGTGGCTATTGATAACTCGGGGGGATTTGCTTCACTGTGAATAGTTCTATTAGGGATCCATTATTCGTATAGATTGTGGCGTTTCTTTTCCTTCCTTACATTTTTTAGGAAGATGTCTCTCCTGTCTTCTTCTTAAACTTTCTGTAATATAGGTTAGGACTTGTAGGGTCTGTTATCGTTCGTCTTTCTTGTGAGTTTAGCGTCCTGTTTATTGTATTTCTTTTTGCTTCCTTATAAACTTTAAACTAATATACTAACATTGCTATGTTTACAATATATGCCTGAGGTGTTTCACGTGCTAAAACCACGTTGAATTGTAATCTGGTATTGATATATGAGAGAGAGAGATAATAAATTTTTGATCACGTGATAATTTCACGTCGAATATAGAGAGAATAATTTTGCAGTGGTAACAGAAGACACTGCGTATGCGCGTTTGAGAAGAGAGAGATATTTCAAATTTGTCGCGTTGAGAGAGAGATATAATTTTGATTTGTCGCATTGAGAGAGCGATACATTTTTGACAGTGATAACAGAGGACACTGGTTCGTCGCGTTGAGAGAGACATAAATTTTGAGAGTGATCACTCAAGACACTAATTTATCGCATTAAAGGCGATATATATATTTTATTGCAGTGGGAGCAACGGATAGACGGCACTGCCTTACTAGAATTCATATTCAGAGAGAGAGAGATAAAGTTTTTGCAGTGGAAGAGACACTGCCTCGATTTACAGAGAGAGATAGAACGTTCTTTTCGCGAAGCAGTGCTAACGTAAGACACTGAATTAATATTAACAGAGAATAACTGTTACACATAATATAATTGATACCGCGATATACCGTAACATTAGCTAAATACTTACTAATTACAGATTTTAACATATCATGGCCGAGTTTCTCAAATACATTGACTCTGCCAAAGCTCTGGGTATACCAGAAGAAGAACGCGCCTCGTGGTGCGAACGACAAGTACAGCAAGACCGAGATCGTGAGGATCGGGTAGCGGCAAGAGAAAAAGAAAGAGAGGAAAGAGAAAGAGAAAGAAAAAAAGAAGCAAGAGAGAGAGAAAAAGAAGAAAGAGAAAGAGAAAAAGAAAGAGAGAGAGAAAAGGAAAGACAGCATGAACTCGCAATAAAGAAGTTAGAGCGAGAATCGCTTGTGGCCCCCACTGCTGCCAGCAATACGTATGCTAAGAAACCAAAACTTCCGACGTTTAATGAAAAACTCGACCGGATCGACGCATATTTGCATCGGTTCGAGCTACACGCTAAATGCGTCGGATGGCAGCAGGCGATGTACAGTTCATGCCTGTCTAATTTACTAACAGGTAAGGCTCTAGAAGTATTTCATAGCCTCAAAGTAGAGGATGCCAACGACTATGACAAGCTTAAAACAGCACTGCTTAAGCGATTCCAGCATACCGAGGATGGCTTTCATCAGAGATTTCGCGCATGTAAACCTGAGCCATCTGAAAATTTCTCAACTTGTGTGAATCGGCTGAAACATTACTTAGATCGCTGGATCGAGCTCGCGAACGTGACTACCGGAAATTATTTTCAACTTTATGATTTGGTCTTAAAAGACCAAATCTACACGGCATGTCATTCCGATTTGGTTGCCCACCTTAAAGAGAGGGCACCGACATCCTCTGAAGAAATCACATCGTGCGCGGAACGTTATGCGTCCGCCCACCCAAATCGTCCTTTGGCAAAGCCTTCAACTATAGCACCGTGTTATGCCAACGTGGGCAAAGGAGCGCCAACCGGACACGATCGTTCAAGGCCGACTCGTCGTCAGGCCCCAAATCCGCGCTCTCAATCAGAGCCGCCTTTTTTTAGACAGAGGGATTTTCCGAATCGAAGTAATTTATCCCCACGTCGAGGATACCAAAGCTATTCTTTTTACGAGCCTCGCCCATATTATCGTGGCAACTATCCAGGCCAACAATATAACCGGCCTCAGGGACCGCCGCGACGAGTGCATTTTGATAATAATCATAATTATGATAGACCGCAGAGTCTTCCTTATCGTGGAAACGATCCTCATCGTATTATGTGTTTTAGGTGTAATAGGGTAGGCCACGTACAAAAATTTTGTAACGTGAAAATGGAAGCGGCAAATGCCTGCTCTGTTAGATCTACACCTTATGAGACTGACGGTCATAATAAATCTTCATCGCAATCAAAGACTATTCCAGTCATGTCCGCCCTACATGAACTGGGTGAATTAACATTGTACCAGGGCCGCGTGAACGCCATTCGCGCTTCCGTTCTACGTGACTCCGGATGCACGACTATCGGCGTTCGACAGTCACTAGTCCGTCCAACACAATTTTTGGATAAGGATGTAACTTGTATTACTTTTGGCGGATCTGTAGAGCGATTCCGTCTTGCAGAAGTTTATATTGATACACCTTTTCTCACAGGTATTGTTACCGCATGTGTACTGCCTAATCCGGTGGCTGATTTAATCATAGGGAATGTACCTCAAGTAAATAAGTTTCCTATCGGTAACTTGGAAATTTGGACTGAGGAGGAGAGTGTTGCTTGTGCGACAACACGCCTACAATCGAGTCGACGAGCAGACAGTGCATTGAGTAACCCTACTATTGAAGTAAACATAACGTCTAGTGCATTCCATGATGAGCAACATTCAGACCCCACATTGAAACATTTGTTTGCTAAGGTTGATCCTACCGCGCCGGATACCTCTAAGTTTCTTATTAAAGATGACTTATTATATCGTAATTTTCGGAATAAGCGAGAGGCCGTTATGCAGCTTGTAGTACCAAGATCTTTTCGTCGCGACATTATTCGTCTCGCGCATGACACTTCCTTGGCGGGTCACCAAGGAAAGGCCAGAACTAAGTCTCGAATACTATCGCAATTTTTTTGGCCCAGTATTTACGCAGATGTAAACCGGTTCGTATCAACATGTGACGTATGTCAGAGACGTACTCCTAAAGGAAGAGCATCGCGGGCTCCTCTGCAGGAGATGCCTATGGTCTCCAGACCATTTGAGCGCGTTGCCGTAGATATAGTTGGGCCTCTACACAAGTCAGACAGAGGACATCGTTTTATACTTTCTGTCATTGACTACGCAACCCGTTGGCCAGAGGCCATTCCACTAAAAGACATTTCAGCCGATCATGTGGCTGAAGCCCTTATTACTATTTTTTCGCGTCTTGGATTTCCGGTTGAAATTTTATCGGACAGAGGTCCACAGTTTACCTCTGAGCTTTTTAATAAAGTCTTGGAATTGGTCGGGATTAAACAAAGATTGACATCTCCATACCACCCACAGTCTAATGGCTGCTGTGAACGGTGGAATGCTACCATGAAAACTATGCTTGCGCGAGTTTCGGCCGACAAGCTAAGTGATTGGGATCGACAACTCCCCGCTATTCTCTTTGCATACCGAGAACTACCAAACGCATCGACGGGGTTTTCCCCCTTCGAATTATTGTATGGTCGCAAGCCCCGTGGTCCAATGGCCATACTCCGTGATTTATTCGCCGGATCAGACACCGACGACAACGATACGCGGTCTGCATATCAATACGTTGTAGACTTGCGCCATCGAATTCTTAACACATGTCAGCTCGCACAAAAATCTTCAGCTGCGCATGCGAGTCTTTATAAACTATATCGTGATCAAGGTAGCCGATTGCGAACCTTGGCCGTCGGAGACCAAACTCTTGTTCTCCTTCCGGAGACGAAAAATAAACTCCTTCTTACATGGAAGGGACCTTTTAAAGTCCTAAAGAGACTTTCTCGAGTAAATTATCTTATCAAGATTCGGGGACAGGACAAAGTCTTCCATATAAATATGTTAAAGCAGTACCTGTCCGACGATGATAATCGTCAGAATAATCGCCGAAATGTGGTTGCTCAGGCCAGTGCGGCCTTAGTTTCAGTTGACGATGATGATCCTATTAAGATAGAGCATTCAATCCCCGCACTTCGATCTTCTGAAAACACTTCGGATGTAAATATAAATCCAGATCTATCTGAATCGCAAAGACAAGATATAAGAGATTTGCTTAACGAGTTTACTACGGTCTTTACTGATCTACCAGGTAATACTTCTTTGGTACAGCATGTTATAAGATTAAAGACGGATATACCCGTCTTTGTTAAACCATACCCGCGTCCGCTGCACGCACAGGAGACTATAATATCCGAGGTACGTAACATGTTTCACCTAGGAGTGATAGAGCGATCGACGAGCCCATATAACTCACCCATCGTCTTAGTGAAAAAAAAAGATGATACAGTGCGTTTTTGTATTGACTATCGTAAACTTAATGAGGTTACGATATATGACGCTGAACCGATTCCCAACCAGGAGAATCTGTTTGCGCAGTTAGCGAGGGCAACGATTTTTTCTAAAATTGACCTTTCCAAAGGCTATTGGCAAATTCCGCTTGATGAGAATAGCAAGCAATATACCGCTTTTCAGACCCCGTTGGGTCTTATGCAGTGGCGCTATATGCCTTTCGGGTTAGTTACAGCCCCTGCCACTTTCGCCCGTATGATGACAATATTGCTCCAGAATATGAATTCCGTATTGTCGTATTTTGACGACATTTGTATTTATGAAACCAATTGGTCGGGCCACCTCGCAGCCCTACGACAAGTTTTTATTGCTCTTCGTCGAGCTGGCCTTACGGCGAAACCCAGCAAAGTGTTTTTAGGATATAATGAAATTAATTTTCTCGGCCATACAAGTGCCCACGGCGTTCAGACCCCTGATGACAAGAAGATAACTACCATCTTAAAGCTCCAACCCGAGGCGTTCTCACTACAGGCCGGTCAGCCGAATGTAGGTCAGACATGTAGTGGGCCGTCTCGCCGCAGAGAGACTGACTAGCATTAATTAAATAATACGTTTAGTACTACATGTATTACTAGAACAGAGGTCCACATTGGCTAGCTCAAACAATGAGAAATGTGTTCTAACAAACTATCGCGTTTTCGGCATTACTTAGAACACACAAAAATGTTTTAAAAATTATGATAAGTGAAAAAATTAAACACACAAAATACCTTCATTAACAAATACTACGTGCAGGACCAATGATGCTTGGTTCAGTTTTATAAAAAATTACATAAAATCATATGATTCATAAAACAATAAAACTGAAAACTGACAAATTGACCAAGCAATGAAGCATGGTTCAATGACACAACTGTGCATGTACTGATGTAGATTCATTTTTTCATTCTAGATCTAGTGTGATGTGGAATTTGAGTGAATGAAAATTTCTGTGTTGTTTAAGAAACAGAACCTCATTTGAACAGTATTCATGGTTTAATTCTGATAGCCTACATAGAATGGCACCAGATAAAAGCCGTCATTATAATGCAGTGTATACCAGGGGAAGTTAATAGCGATCTTTCATACACACACTTAAATAACTCCCTATCTTCATTCAGTCATAATGCCTTTACCACCACCTTCACCCTATCCCAAACAAAAATGAACATGAATGGGAGAAAGAAAAAAGACAAACATGTACAACATCAATAGCACTGACAACAATAGCAATGCACTAAATGTTATTTTGTACTCACCAATAGTCTGTCATGTGGATGCAGGCATATTATAATATTTACTCCAGGGATTTATTGTGACTTTGATGTCAGTTTATCAATCTTCCTCTTTGGATGTTGGCTGCTGTTTTCGCTTTGCAACTGGAGGCAGAACCGCTTCAAAAGAATGTTCACAATCCGTCTAAGAACTGCATCACTTAGTTCAATATCTATATGGAACAGTGCTGGAAAGTCACGAATAATTTTCATGAGTCGTTTACTACAACTTGGTTCTTTTGAAGATGTGAAATATTTGTAAGCGTAAACGATCAGTTCAAAAAGGGCCAGAGACGGAATGCTTAACCCACCACGGTTGAGACTGTCTGTGAAGTCACTGACCTGTTGAGGCACTGATAAGGGGTTTCCTTTCAAATCAGGATGCTTAGAAGCAATATAGCCTCCAATAAAAAAAAGGGCCATTCGCTCATCATGAGACAATTGGTTGGCCGTGACTGGCAGGTCATCTAGGATGATGAGCTCTGCATCAGTCACAGGTTTGCTGCAGAGATCACAAGCATGGTGAGCAGCTGTATAATTTATTTCATTTTCAGGGTCATTCTGCAGCATCAATTTTGCTCTGTCCAGAGCATGGGTGTGTGCAACGTCCTGGGCAGTAATATAATAGTTACACCCCGCTGACATGCGAAAATGAGCAAAATGGTGCTCGATGTCATCCTGCTGAAAAAAGCCTACAGCCACATATTGATGTCGCAGGGCCGAGTCTGTCGTCAGCAGGTGATTGCATAGGTCTATAAGACATCTGCAAGTCCAGTTGAGGGCACTGGCTGTATCTTTAGTGAGACATTTAATCCTTTGACTGGTATGTGGTTTCATGCGGTTTGCACATTCAGCCCAGAACTCTAGAACTTCCATTTGCTTGGTTCCTGCAGGTGAAAGATCCATAGGAGTTCTCGCAGGATCTCGAAAGCGGATGTGGTCATTCGGCGTTTTGGTGTTAAACACTCTCCAGAGACGAATGACATGGTCAATGAAGAGTGCAGTGTCTTTCCAAGATGGCTTGGACGAGGCAGAAGACTTGAGCGCTGCGCTCGTTTTCTCTGAAAAGACATCTAATACCAGTGAGACCTTCTGCTTCTCAATATTGGTAGGAGAGACAGAAGCTTTTGTCAAATCTGACAGTTTCACCATGGTGGTTCTTTCTTGTTCAAGAAGCTCTTCAAGATCTGACCATCTTGCTGTCAGTTGTTGCTCCTCTTGTCCTGGAGGCGTCAGCTCCACAGTTTTCATCTTTTCAGACTGCCAGTTATTTCTGATGTTCTTTAAGAGATGGACTGTATCATATAGAAGAAAAAGAGGCCTGGCAGGATCCACTGGAGAGGCAGCCTTCCATGGAGATCTAGAATCAGCTTTTGCAAACATTGAGAAAAAAGCCTGATTCACCCGATTATTGTCATTGACTATTGCTACAACTGTGGCACCACTGCTCTCTAGAGAGGCAATTACTTCAGTCACTTGTTGATACTGAAAGGCAGCAGTTAAAGCATGGCGGGGCAAAATTTTGACAATAAAGGTCTGACCTCCAAAGAAACATTTAACCATCATACAGAGGAGTGTTGTCGCAACCTTTCCGGGGCAGTCAACAGAATAGCCAAAGATGGCACCACCCCTGTAGGAGATTGATGCTTTGATATATACCTCATCAACAATTAAAATACAATATGTGTGCCGCTCCTGTGCATCTCTAAAAACTGAAGAGAAAAGCATTTCATCACTTGTGTTCTTTGCAACAGCTGTAATTCTCTTCAACGTTGAGACTGATGGGAGTTGAAGATAGTCTCTCAACTGAATGTATAATGACCTTGACTGTGATAACCAAGTGAATGCAAGAAGGAGATCCTGGTGCGTGTAGATGCGACTGTTCTTTGGGGTATTTGTTAGTGTTACAGATCTTTTGATGAGTGCAGTCTTCTTGTCATCATACTGATCCGATGCATAAGCCATCACAAAGCGAAGAACTTCATCAAGTTGACTCCATGACTTAATTTCCTTTATAAACTGGTGAAAAATCCTCTTCACACTGCAGTATGCTTCATAGTCTAAAATTAACGTCTCACTCTCAACTTTGCTTATAATTTTGAAATGAACAGAAAACTCTGGTATTGGACCGGTTCTCTCATGGCTAAGGAAGATGTAATTGTTCGGTTGTTTAGTACTCGTTGCCAAAAAGCCCATGTCTTTTAGTTTGCGACTTAACAGGTCATGGAAGCTCTCAGATTTTAGTGAGTCAAGTTCGAGAAACTCACTCATTTCATCGATATCCACTGCGCGGGCCTCTTGTGTAGACATTTTTGTGCGGCGTGGAGTAATGGAGGTAGAAGTGGGAACACAAGATGAGGGAACATTAGGAAACACAGATGGGGGCACAGCTGGAACATAATGCCGAGAAGAGGGGATCTTAGTTGTAGGAACATCTTTTGGCCAATGCAGGGCGCAAATCCCCATGTTTCCAGTAACATCTTCTACATTCAGTTTGTTCGGTAAGCTTGCAACCCACTCGTGACACTTAGTTTTGTCCTTTGGAAATCCATAGATTGGTATTTTCTCTTTGGAATCATCAGTTTTATAACCTGTTTTGCAGCCAAACACAGAACACTTTCGTCCCATTCTGAGTGAATATTTGTAAACCCCTAGTCCAGTTCATGTAAAAAGTTGAATCTAGATCTAGATCTAGACTAGATCTGCAGTCAAGGCGGTTTCCTACAATCAGTAATGCAGCTCACTCACAGCCACCGTACAGCACGAAACACCACAATTTACAATGCACTGATGTTACAGAATCCCAGTTGATGTGATGAACTAAAACAAAAAAATACAGTTTACAGAATCCTTCGTTCTCTTCTTGACTTGATGAAATGAAATCAAGAGACGGATAAATGAAGGAGTCACTTCTATGTAGATTCTGATCTGTCTAGATATCTTAAAATCTTTATAATCCACAAGTTCACAAGTTGAAGCATGAGTAGCGAATGTGTAATGTAAACTGTCTTTGAATTTCGGGAAATACAGACCGGGTCGATGCCGTACTTATTTCATTTATGGTATCGAGTCTCACTTTACTCTCTATTTCATATTTGTCATGTCGTATCGATTTGGAGTATCGATATTGTCACTAAAAAATCATGGGGAGTAACTGCCCTTTGTTTCTGAGTGAGGCCTGGTGAGGCTAGCCAGTGGTCGGACCACTACATGTCTGACCTACATTCGGCTGACCGGCCTGTAGTGAGAACGCCTCGCTCCAACCCCCTCGAACTAAGAAAGAAGTTCGTAGTTTATTGGGCTTTCTTAACTATTATAGGAAGTTCATTCCAAATTTTTCTTCGCTTACAGCTCCGTTGTCGGACCTCACAAGAAAGAATTTTCCTAATAAAGTGAAATGGACAACCGAATGTGCTGATACACTTCGTACCGTTCAACGACTGTTTTCCACTTCCCCCATTCTCATACTTCCAGATATAAACCAAATATTTATTGTCCGCACTGATGCGTCGGACAAGGGATTGGGAGCTGTGTTAATACAGGAACGAGACGATACCTTGCGGCCATGTCTATACGCCAGCCGCAAGTTGCTAGATAGGGAATGCCGCTATGCAATTATCGAGCGAGAGTGCCTCGCTATCATTTTTGCTGTAAACGCATTTTCGCGATATCTACTCATGTCCGAGTTTATAATTGAAACGGACCATCGTCCGTTGTTATTCTTAAAGGCTAACAGGGCTAAGAATGCTCGATTAACGAGGTGGAGTCTTGCACTCCAGGAATACCGGTTTGTTATCCGGGCTATCCCTGGCGGTGACAATTCCCAAGCTGATGTTTTGTCACGTCTAATTTAGTCCCTATTAAAGAGTGTTGTGTCTTGTATTGGGGTTGGATAGTGCTTGTCCCCCTCAATTCTAGACGGTGGATGGATTCACATTTATCTTGTTCATTACTTTATGAACCAGTTTTACAATCCTTTTTTTGTGAATATCCTCTTTCCACCAGCGTCATTCCGGACTGTGACCTGAACTTCTGACAAACCTGACGCCCTTGTCAGCGGGTCAATGAGATGGAGACATGGCAAACCAAGCTACCAGAGGTACTGCTGCCATTGGATACCACAGTATTTTAATTAACAATATATTGTGTGTGAATGTGTATATAAGCAGCAATTATGTGTGTTGACTACATAATTATGAGCCTATTCCTTCAGTAAGGCTTCATTGTTTGATAATAGTTATACTTTAATCCAGCAGTATACAGTGATATACTCATTTGTTATTATAGATGTTCCTGAGAAGTTTGATTGGGTGCAGTAAGAATGTTTCGATAGAATAGATTCTATAGAACGTGGCATCAATAATTGTATGCTTTTTGTCCATCCAATATGCACGTTCTTAGTTAGATTTTTTTGTTCTCAAGCTTAAGGCTCGTGTTCTACAGTACTACTTAAGCCCCCTACCGCAATAACTTTGGGATTTCTTGGATCCTATCGTGTAAATTTTTCTTAAAATTTTCACTGGGGTGGGGGATGTCAAGGTTAAAGTTATAATTGTCGTGCTGGGTCACGACTTGTTTTTTTTCACGGTTTCGTTGATTATAGCCAGCGGAAATGTCCTTGAACTGTTTTCGTGAACAGTTTGTTTTTGTAACGCTTTTTCTTAGAGATGGAAAGAAAGTGGGGCAAGATAGAATAAATGGATAAGTTAGCAGTGACGGTGCAATTCTCGACCCCGTGATTTTGATGAACTCTAACAGGGGAAGAGAAGGGGTTAGTAAAGGGAGATAGTAAATTCGTATATAAAACGTAGAGGGCACGAGGGGTTAGAGACTTTAGTAAGGGTTTTGACATGTTAATTTGCAGCCGGCCGCACAGTATATAAGCGCAGCCATTCCTATGTTTGAGCACTCCATGCAGAAATATCCATCTGTGCAGGCGGTCGGCGGGATTCTGCCAGAAGAATCAGAAGATTGTTATATTCATGTCTATGTCCATTATAGACACTGAAATGAGACCATATGCTCTTTGTGAGAATTACCCACTGCTGTTATCTACTGTTCCCTGATTTCTGATCAGGGACCAAGTGTAAGTGTCAGCCTATTGATTCAACAATGAACGTGAAGCTGACCTTAATTTTTCCAGTAGGAGTGCTACCGAAGAATGCAAGACTACGATGTATATTAACTTGCAACTAGATCTAGTATGAATGTCTGGCATACACATTTGTAAATTGAAATTGATGTGTCTGGATGAGGCTGGGGATTGCCAGCCCATCCTAGAGCAGATCTAGATCTAACTTAACTACGTCAGTTTGTATTGGCGAGTTTGATCCATTATAAGCGGTAGGCACAAATAACTGAGATAACATTGTCGTCTGAGACATTAGAATATTATTTGTTAAATAGTAGGCAGACTATATCTGAGAAATAGATAAGTAATACTTAAATTGTGAGTGAGTCAGAATGATATAATCTTTTAGGAATCTAGAGGAGACTTCTAGTGACATATTATTGAATTTTCATTTGATGCTGCTGATGTTGTCTTTTTAGTATGTAAGAGCTAGACGAAATTGTTAGGGAATATAAAGTAAATAAATTTGTGGCCCTGCAGGTCTGTTGATAAAACCATTCAGATTGTTATTAGTATGTGGCATGGTATGAAAGAGTAATTCCTAAATACCTCTCGATTTTTAAATGCAGTCGTAACACCTATAATTCTTAATAACCCAACTCGTAACACAATCCATTTAAAACTGTATTATTCTCCCAGGCTTCGTGGTAGGGATTTTTTACGACAACGGTAGAGGGAAAACATAACTGGAAGAGTTGAAGTGAAAGACTGGGGTAGGGAGAGTAGAGGGAAAACATAACTGGAAGAGTTGAAGTGAAAGACTGGGGTAGGGAGAGTAGGGGGAAAACATAACTGGAAGAGTTGAAGTGAAAGACTGGGGTAGGGAGAGTAGGGGGAAAACATAACTGGAAGAGTTGAAGTGAAAGACTGGGATAGAGAGCGTAGGGGGAAAACATAACTGGAAGAGTTGAAGTGAAAGACTGGGATAGAGAGAGTAGGGGGAAAACATAATTGGAAGAGTTGAAGTGAAAGACTGAGATAGGGAGACTAGAGGGAAAACATAACTGGAAGAGTTGAAGAAGAAAGACTGGGGTAGAGAGAGTAGAGGGAAAACATAACTGGAAGAGTTGAAGTGAAAGACTGGGGTAGGGAGAGTAGGGGGAAAACATAACTGGAAGAGTTGAAGTGAAAGACTGGGATAGAGAGCGTAGGGGGAAAACATAACTGGAAGAGTTGAAGTGAAAGACTGGTGTAGAGAGAGTAGGGGGAAAACATAACTGGAAGAGTTGAAGTGAAAGACTGGGATAGGGAGAGTAGAGGGAAAACATAACTGGAAGAGTTGAAGTGAAAGACTGGGGTAGGGAGAGTAGGGGGAAAACATAACTGGAAGAGTTGAAATGAAAGACTGGGATAGAGAGCGTAGGGGGAAAACATAACTGGAAGAGTTGAAGTGAAAGACTGGGATAGAGAGAGTAGGGGGAAAACATAACTGGAAGAGTTGAAGTGAAAGACTGGGATAGGGAGAGTAGAGGGAAAACATAACTGGAAGAGTTGAAGAAGAAAGACTGGGGTAGGGAGAGTAGAGGGAAAACATAACTGGAAGAGTTGAAGTGAAAAACTGGGATAGGGAGAGTTGAGAGAAAACATAACTGGAAGAGTTGAAGAAGAAAGACTGGGGTAGGGAGAGTAGAGGGAAAACATAACTGGAAGAGTTGAAGAAGAAAGACTGGGGTAGAGAGAGTAGAGGGAAAACATAACTGGAAGAGTTGAAGAAGAAAGACTGGGGTAGGGAGAGTAGAGGGAAAACATAACTGGAAGAGTTGAAGAAGAAAGACTGGGGTAGAGAGAGTAGAGGGAAAACATAACTGGAAGAGTTGAAGAAGAAAGACTGGGTAGGGAGAGTAGAGGGAAAACATAACTGGAAGAGTTGAAAAAGAAAGACTGGGGTAGGGGAGTAGAGGGAAAACATAACTGGAAGAGTTGAAGAAGAAAGACTGGGGTAGGGGAGTAGAGGGAAAACATAACTGGAAGAGTTGAAGAAGAAAGACTGGGGTAGAGAGAGTAGAGGGAAAACATAACTGGAAGAGTTGAAGAAGAAAGACTGGGGTAGAGAGACTAGAGGGAAAACATAACTGGAAGAGTTGAAGAAGAAAGACTGGGGTAGAGAGAGTAGAGGGAAAACATAACTGGAAGAGTTGAAGAAGAAAGACTGGGGTAGAGAGAGTAGAGGGAAAACATAACTGGAAGAGTTGAAGTGAAAGACTGGGGTAGAGAGAGTAGAGGGAAAACATAACTGGAAGAGTTGAAGAAGAAAGACTGGGGTAGGGAGAGTAGAGGGAAAACATAACTGGAAGAGTTGAAGTGAAAGACTGGGGTAGGGAGAGTAGAGGGAAAACATAACTGGAAGAGTTGAAGAAGAAAGACTGGGGTAGAGAGAGTAGAGGGAAAACATAACTGGAAGAGTTGAAGTGAAAGACTGGGGTAGAGAGAGTAGAGGGAAAACATAATTGGAAGAATTGAAGAAGAAAGACTGGGGTAGAGAGAGTAGAGGGAAAACATAACTGGAAGAGTTGAAGTGAAAGACTGGGGTAGAGAGAGTAGAGGGAAAACATAACTGGAAGAGTTGAAGAAGAAAGACTGGGGTAGAGAGAGTAGAGGGAAAACATAACTGGAAGAGTTGAAGAAGAAAGACTGGGGTAGAGAGAATAGAGGGAAAACATAACTGGAAGAGTTGAAGAAGAGAGACTGGGGTAGGGAGAGTAGAGGGAAAACATAACTGGAAGAGTTGAAGAAGAAAGAAAGGGGGTGAAGAAAAAAATAGGGGCAGGGGGGGGGAGACAAAGATTGAAAGCTGAGATAGGGGGGACATTCCAAGCCTTTCTAGACTCTGACCATTCAGCAGACTGAAACTTCATACAACAAGACATTGTGACCCCTAACGACGGTTCGGTCCGAGAGCTATATTTTGGGTATTTTTTTTTTGGTATACCTAATAAGACAGACGTTTTTCCCTTTCATCTGACACCAGTTTCATCAATGTATGTCAATGTTTAACTGAATTAGTGCCCTTCGAAGTTCGGGACCCACAGCTGATATCAGTATCCAAGTTATCGAAATTATTAAATGAAACAAAAGCGCCCCAGAAATGGAATATTACTAAATTTATTAGCTTTATTATATTGCATGCATGCAGCGATCACATGTCTATTTATCTCATAAATCGATCATTTTTCGAATAAATAGACCAACTTTCAACACATTTCTACAAGCAGGCACCGAGCTACGGCCATTCAAGATGAGGAAATCCAAAATTTTGGCCACACTCAGGCACCAAAATGTATTTCTCCAAAATCAGTTGACCAATGTTTAAAAGACATATTTATCAATCAATGTAGTCTCAGGAAAATAAAATAAAATTGCATACAAATCCTTAACTATCCAGAGTTACGTTCCCTCCTGGCATGAGACGCCCTAAAGACCTGCTGACACTCCCAGCAAAATTTAAGTTGACAGGTGTGTCATGCCGTTTGGCTTCGGTTCGAACACATTCGTTGATGTACGTAACAGTGAGCTGCTGTTTTTAATTTAACTTTATTTCATTTCCCAAAAGTCCAAACATCACGCAGTCACGTAAAATTATGTGAGTAAATAGAGCTATCCAGGCATAAACAGTGGGGCACAGCAGATGCAAACGTAAAGGCAAAGAAAACAGTATAATAGTTCACTGCCAACATATCTCAAAAAGGAATTGTTGCTGCTTTTTTACACGATTTATATGGACTAGTCGACCCCGGCACGATAAATCTTGCAAAATTTCCTTGTACCACATTCAGCTGTATATCTAGATCTAAGTCGCATTATAGGCCTACACTTGGATCCGATGCAAAGACGAATAAATCTTTTTGTTACACAATTCCTTGCAGAATACACCGATGTAATAAAACGACTTTCGGACGGAAGTGTGTAAATATTGACGTAGGGCGCAGTTGCCGGTCACATTTTTCGATTCTATCCGATGAAAATGCGTCTCTGTTTTTGCGGCTCAAAAGTTTTTAATGTAAATAATAGTAAAGACTGATTTTTGTCGAAAATGAATGTGTCAACGTAACTCTTCTTCAAAAATTGATGCAGTACACCAAGTTTCATGATTTTTGATGTCGTAGTCTCGAAGTTTTAGCTGCTTACAGGTTCACCCTCTAGCTCAATTATAGTAATAAAAGATGCTGGAGTCACATAATAAATACTTTTGTCTAAATGTACCAGCTCAGTTGTAAGGACTATAAACTGCCCATCCCCAACCCCCAGCCCCCCCAAAGACTTTCTGAAGAAGGCCGGCTCTGCCGACAAAACTACTTCCTGGGGGCCGGCCTCCCTATACTGTAGAATTTACTAGTTCTTGAGGTCTCCCTACATTGTGGAATCTAGTAGTTTGCTTCCACTCAAGCGTCCAATTGTAGAAGTCGTTTGGCTTTTCGAAATCGCCTGACTTACAATAATCTCTGATCTTAGAACTGAGAGAACACTGGCATTTATAGGATCTAGAACTGGTGGGATGGAAAAATTTCTTTGGCTGGAGAAGTAAACTGACTTTCCAATTCATTGACCAGCTAAACTCAGAGTCTGTAACACATGCCGGCATCCCCGAGCAGCTACTTAATCATATTTAATAATAATATAATTCATATTGCAAATTCCATGTGGTTCGAACTTACCCCCACAGTTTGTTCTTCCAGTAGCCAGAACGCTAATCAACATCTAATTTGGCATGTCCCATTACTAACTCGGCATCATCAACAAGCTGCCTTAAGCCTTCTAGCTACCCATCTGTCAATTCTCCACAAGAGCTAACACATGAAAATGATAGTTTTTTCTTCTGACCTAAGTATTTAAAAAAACATAACGACAAGTATCTTTCCTTAAGGTTATTATAATTGATATGAATAGCAGAACATAGAATATGACAACTAACATCTTCGTCAGATTCACCATGAAGCACTTAACTTCCCTAGTAAATGGAAATATAGGCTATGTTTGAGGAGCATGGTGGTGAACAGTAGTGCTTAATTTCACTTAAGTGCAAATTGTACACATATCATTTGGGTGCAAATATAATACTTGAAGGTTTTGTTTCCAAATGCTAAACACATGTGCTCACACATTATCATTTGGATACAGACATAACATTTCGGGTCTTTGTTTCCAAATGCTAGAACACGCGCTTTTAGTCATTTTGATCTCTCTCTATGAGGATCCTTTGCTGTGTGCCTGATGTGGATTGTGATTCTTTAAGAAAAGTATAATTATATATAGTCTTCCAGAACTCTCTCTCTCCCCATCCCCCTCCCCCCCCCCAACCCCCAGCAAATGTATTTATATCTAACTCTTTTAAAATGATGATGTTGAATAGCGAGTGACAGTAATGACAGTACAGAGAAATAGTCCCTATGCTGGAATTATCTTTGGGTAAGCACCAAATAAATAAACTAAACGTTCAATTGACTCAGTGTTAGGAGTTTACATTTTCACTCACCTTTCTGTGCGTGTGAACACATAAACTGCATAAATGAATCAATGATTGAAATGCACAATTCAACCAGAGACCGCCCTCCCCCCCCCTCCCCCCCCCCCTTCCCTCCTCGAAAACAACAAACAAACAAACATAAATTATTATGCCCATATTAAATAACTATTCTTTTTTAATCTACAAAAAAAGAAATGAGATAACATTGTTGTTCTATTACTAGTAGGCCTACTAGTAGTTCAATTTGAAATACAACAAAAGAAGTATGAAAGCACACCCGTGTTTGCATTAACAAATCAGTCAGTTACGATATCTAGCATCACCCTGACGTCATGAAATGTAACAATAAAAGAAGTGCATTACAGTAGAGTTCTCATTAGACCGAAATCTAGATTTTGATTGAGATCTACCAAAGACAAGACCGGCATGTACTCGAAGCTTGTCGTCTCGCACCATAGCTAATATTATATTCATCAGCCTTTTTCTATGGTCCCTTCTCTCAAATTTGCTTTCAGAAACAAAAACAAAACATGAAGGAACAGTCACAGGTCAACTTATATTATTTGGTCCACTTGCAAAATCGAGTAGATCTGGTCTAGGTCTAGATCCAGGTTGCTTTTTCTCGATCTAGATCTAGAGAGTTTTTCGTTGTTGTTGTTGTTGTAGATGTAGAGATCTAGAGGCTTTGGGTTTTTTTGTTTGTTTGTTTGTTGTTGTTTTTTTAACAATCCGTTTGCCTATGTAATTGGTTTCGCCTTCCACTGAGTGCAGCAGTATCATCTAACTTTCTCACCGTCCACCACCTTTTCTCTATTAATCATAATCTTCAGCGAAGATAGCGTAGCCTACCGGTATAGCCCTTGCCCTGTAACATCTACGCTACCGCCAGCCCCCTCTTCAAAACATGTAGATGTAGAACAGATGTAGAATAGATGCAGAATAGATGTAGAATAGATGTAGAATAGATGTTGATGTATAACTTT
The DNA here is from genome assembly GCA_963931925.1 of Onchidella celtica. Taxonomy (NCBI): domain Eukaryota; kingdom Metazoa; phylum Mollusca; class Gastropoda; order Systellommatophora; family Onchidiidae; genus Onchidella; species Onchidella celtica. The sequence goes on from OZ007575.1 coordinate 883,007, forward strand.
GATGGTTCAGTCTCATACGCTCCGACTATTTCTTGGCCTTAAATGCCCCTCCCCCCCCCCTCCATTCTCAGCGTCAACACTCACCGACTCAAGGTCAAATAAACACTCGTCTATACATTTTCCTTCTTCGTTTTGCCCCAACAACAGTTCCTGTTATTTCTTTCCCACGCTGTACTTACAACAAACAGGACATGGTGTTGCTTAGCTGCCATTCTGATTCTTCATAGACAGTGAGTTATCTTCGGTAAACAACCAATGAGAGAGTGGCATGCTGAGAGAAATTTCCCGGTAACTAAGTGTGTCCTAAATTGTTCACGTTCTTGTACTATTTCGGGCACCTGGTGCGATTAGATTTGATATCAACCGTTCCAAGACGATTTAAAACTGTTACTGAGATTGTCACCCACACAATGACATGCGGTTTGCCAGATACTGTCGAGGAACATGTATATTTATCCTTGGAAGTTGATCCCATGACAAGCAAAAGCGGTTTGAATAATGATCCATTATGCCCCAAAATACACACACACAAAAAACACTTTAGCAAGAGTCTCAGTCTTTTAATTCAGTGCAGACTGTTAAATAAAAGGATAAAGAAGAGAAGAGATATACATGCAATTTCGCCCCAAAAGTTGTTAAGATCAGTATCTCAAATTGACCCACGGCATCTTCCGGATCGAACCATCGAGAGGCATTACATTATATATATTATGTTGATAGCTTTGAAGAAATTGCCGATGTTGGTAAGATCTGTTCCTACATCTATCACCATTTTTGTAGGGAGTGATTGGATCAGCCATGTGGCTAGACTGGCTTGCACGGTGGACGTTTGGGAAAGTGTAAAGTTTGGGGTTAGGGTTACATTTGGCTAGTTGATTACAGTAACCATTTCAGTAGAGGGATGGCCGGGGAAAGTTTATGGCAGTTGACCACAGGGTGAATACCAAAACGCATTTTGCGAGTATTTAGTTGGGTTACAGGCCCAAATGGCCTCCAACTTTTTTTTTCTTTTTCGTCGTTGTTTGTCAATCCTTTATGAATTGTGACTGATTGTTTTAGTTGTCTGAGGACATCAGAGAATGAACTTACCCAGTAATAAGAATCCTGCAATGAATTCTCCTCCAGGTCTGCTCAAGTCAATGAACCACCCACCACTCAGGCCGTGATACACATCAATATAATTTAATCAAAGGACATGTAATATATGACAACATCTGGCTGGCCCTTTTATGAAATCGCGCAATTGCAAAAGACCTGATCTCACTGGAGTGGGAAGAAATGAAAAACCGTTTAACTTAAATGTACATATATTCGTTACCTTGAGTAGATTTTAGTTAAATACGTTTGAAATAGGCCGATTGTACTCCGCGTGAATAATTAGAAGAAATAAAACTCTTTCAAATAGTTCACAGAATATTCGGTTAAAAATAGTTGACATCTGCAGTTGTGCGAATGAACTTGTGTGGTCATGTATTGTAATAAGGCCAGGGAACTTAATATTGCTTTAAACTAGATCTAGTGTGACACACGTTGTCAAGAACAGATTTGATTCATAAATGTTTCCACTGAGTAAATTTTTGTGAGAGAGCAGTGAGTAATTTTTACAAACGTAATTATTGTGCGAGCCAGCATAACTTGGTCTCGTAAACAATTTGTTTTGAACAGTTTTTTTCCTAATAGATCGACAGAAGGTGTGGGGAAGGATAGACGGACAGCGTAGGTGTGCATGACTGAGCACTTTTTATATCTCGTGTTTTGAACTAGGTTTAGTAGAGAGGGAAGGGGTGAGTAGGAATTAAATGTTATTGAGACGTCTGTTGACGTACAGAAAATCCGTGATCCAGAGTAAAAGCTCGGGGTTTTGAACATGTTAAGAATTTATTGCTATAAAATTACATTTTATTGTCTTGAGTGATTCGACCTTTGATGTCGACCCAGCGTAGGGCTGTTACTTAAAATAACTCGGTTCGGCAGCTGAGCTAGAGGTGGTTGCACCAATCAAATGTATGAATCTGGACGGAAGGTCGAGACATAGCTTTAGTATTTAAACCCGTGCAGAGCTTAGATAGAGGCCATATGTAGACAATCCATTTACGAGGTGGACGGCGATAGTCCTCAGCCAGATGAGAGACATTTAAGACGCAGTTGAGCAGTCCATATTGTGAGGAGCCTGATTTAAAGCTCCAGAGCCTAAGCTACTTGGTTTGATATGAACCCACAGCGTTTACATCCAGCGCTCTCACTCCTAGTGAGGGCCGCATGGTGAGAGTCCATACTAATTTGTAATGATGAAAGTGAACCGTTCTACTTACCTTTGAAGACAGTTTCAGAGCTACCGCCAGACAACGCATGGTTGTACAAGCATTCTCCATGGCGTGTCTGGAGGAAATGTCCATATCATAACATGTCTCATTGAATTAATAGAATTTAAACTGTTATATCCGTCGCCACGTGCGCGGATTCTATTTGGCATATAACTCATATGATCTGCAAGTAGTTAGAGTGAATAAGTTAGTCTTTATAGAAAGCTGTAGTTTCATTAGTTAGATTCAGTTGCCTTTGAATTGATATTTATATTTATAATTATATTTGTTACATTAATTCCTGTAATTAAACTGCCCTACAGTTCTGCTAAAAATCAAAGCAATTGATTTATTTAGTTTTTAGAGTGCAAGTATTTTTTTGTGTTCGTCGATTGTGGGAGCGGACCTCGAAAGAGTGTCAGTCGAATTCTCCCCATCTAACCCACATCGCGACACACGTCCATCACCAGCCCATTCTGCCCTCGAAAGACGGTTCAAACGTCGTACATCAATCTCATGTCGCAATGCCACAGGTCTAGTCCAAAATATGTAAATGACTCGAATGGCAATGACAGGCCAACTATTTTACAACACTGATCAATCAAAATCTCCAATAGAAATGTGCTGTCCAGTGTTAAATAGTCACACCAGCCCGGGGTCGGATTTAGATCGGGGGGGGGGGGGTGGGTGTGCGGGGCCCCTCCTACACACTGAAATTAAAATACACTGCAAATTACCAAATGTACACCTCAAGTCCATTAATTACATGTGATTGGAACTGACAGATTAAATGCTTTTTGTGTACAGGGGGGATGGAAACTCTGGTGGTGGGGAAAGGGGGGGGGGGAGAAATTGTCCCTTTAATCCCTTTGAAAACCTGGCCCAGCACAAGCCAATGTTTGCCCTCCTAATGACATACAAGTGACGTATAGCTCATCAAATCGATACACAGCACTACAAATATTTTTAAACTTTTCAATTCTGACCAGTGCATACTATTGATGCCACTCTTTCTGATACAGTTGGTGTTTATTTTAAGTATCTTTTTTTGAGGAATTTTGCAATGCAAGATCTGCCAATTCACTGCAGTGACCAATAATTATGGTCCCTGGAAACAACAGTTTGATTCCGGAAATTAATATTATGTAAGTTGTTGTTGTTTTTGTTGTTTCAACATTTTAATCTAAAATCCACCCTCAATATCTACATAATAAATGCTTTCGCCCTTTCCTCCTATCATCTACAAAGTTCAACTCATTCACAACTTGACTGGCATTGTATTGCATGTGGAATTGAATGTGTTAATTAATTCACAGAGCCACAGCCCTATCGCACCGTCTGATAACAGCATTTCGATTAAAGGTAACGGATCTCTTGCCTGTAATAGATCAGCACTAGCGTTTACTTTATACGTAAGACTTAACTAAAAAGTGAATGTTTCAGTTTCACACAGAAAGATGACACTGAAAAAAAAAAAAAAACCGGAAAATCCAAATTGTTGAGCAAAAAGTCACTAACTCTAATCATAATTGTTCTCATACATTGTGGTGGTTAACTTACCGTGGGATGGAGCCAGAATCTTGTTACGTTAGTGAGTTAGACCCGCGCCCTTCTAGCTCGGCCAACATAACATTAACATTCGCAAATAAATCAGACCTCCGATTGAGTCGCTTGAAAAGGTGAAAAGCGGGAAAATTGACACTGAAAACCATTTACAAAAGTGTCTCATTTATGAACCGGTGTACACTGTTTTGCAATGTATTCACTGGTTCTGCCACATTTTCCACTCCGCCGCTGCACAAAGGTCCTTGCAGAATTTCTGGAGGGGGGGGGGGGGGGGGACTCAAAAGAGAACTGAGCAGGAAAAGCTATTCAAAGCTTAAATGTGATGTATTGTATGTACACCAGGATACCAACTTTCAACACATTCAGTCAAAGGGCTGCAAAGCTACAGCTTTCGGATTTGGGGCACACATTTCTGAACGGATTTCTGAGAAGAATTGCACTACATAAACGGACCGAATCTAGGTGGGCTGTGTGCAGTTGTTGAAATTATATAGTGCCATTCTTCTTACCTAAAGCGCCTAGTGGCTCGGTGACCGAATTCGGTGGCCTTTGTGTGGCTACCCTTAGGAGTTATTCATACTGCAGTGCTAAACCTTCAGCTCCCGTACCGTGCAATTTGTCTCCCCTTTCTCTCATAGGAGGGGCTGAGTTTTCATTCACATGTAATTTGTGCAACCTCATTACATCTACAGCTGCTCATGTTTGTGAACGCCACGGTGTCTGTTAGTTCGTCTAATTTTAAAAAAAGCAAGACAGTGTGTATTTGAGGTGCAATAAAGTACATGTAGCTGCATGACCCCCCCCCCCCCCCCCGCCACCACATTCCATGAAGAAAGTTGAGTACGTGACATAATTATACAAACGACAAAATCGGGGCGGGGGGGGGGGGGGTTGGTCTTTATACACGTAAATAATTCATAAATTCTCCACCTTTGAAGACAGAAAGCTCTTTTATTAGGCCATCTACAGTAACCAAATTTTGCATGTGGGTTTCAAATACCGTGGATGGTGCACCGAATTATTTCGGTTTTGCCGAGACAGATGTAAAGAGGGTACGAAACTGGCGGGCCGGGCAGTGGTTTGGTATTCAGGGTGGAGCCTGGCTATTGAGGTTGTTGTTGTTTTTTACAGACATAAAATCTGAACATTTTCCTAATAGTCTTCTTTTTCGCCGTCACATGGTACGACTCATGGCGACTGAAAACTATGGTTCGATGCGTCACCGCCGAGGTGGAATTTTTGGAAAATAATTTTCTAAAAACTCAGGGCGTTCAATACATTAAATTTCAATAGTGTCATGTCGAACTTCAAGTCATTGGAAAAGTTCTGAGTTCACCCCAATTTTGAAAGCTTTAAGCCCTACAATTACTCAGAAAACGCACCAATTTTTTTCCAACCAAGTCCGCCAATAATATACATATACTGGTATTCTATGGATTAATTGAGCCAGAGTGAGTACGGACTTCTCCGCTGGTGTCAAAGCTGTTGGTAGCTATTGTCTGTGTTTAGTAAAAAATTGTCTTGCATGAAACAGCACTAACACCATTCAAAATTGTTCCCATAATCTGTAATAGTATTTAAAAAATTAAAGTCACCAGCATTTAAAAAGAAAAAAAGAACTTTCTTTTCTCGTGAGGATAAGACCAACATTATGGCAGGCAGGCAGGCAGACAGGCAGACAGACAGATAGACAGACAGACAGGCAGACAGACAGATAGGCCAGACAGACAGACAGATAGGCAGGCAGACAGACAAACCAATAGGCTCGTACACAGGACATACACAATAACTGAAACAAGACCCAGCACTAAAAGTGTGGCTTATGATTCTTTAATATGAAAATAATATATGTATAATATGTATGTAATAATCATTACACATTTATTTTGTCAAAAAGTGTATAATATATATCCTGGAAGTGGAATACATGTACATCATAGTTCACATGCCATGCAGCAATGGGAACGATTGAAGCCAAAATGGAAATAGGCAAGGCATGGATGCCATTGGGAAAACAATGAATAGGCCGATCAAACAGATCAGAAATGCAAATTGGCTTGCTCAAATGATTAAAAAAAAACTTGACAATGGATACAGGATTCAATCCTTAGTTAGTATAGCCAATAGCCTCTAAAAGCTAGTCACCATGCATAATGTATAGAAGTTCTGAACCCTCTATTACTATAAAAACATGCTAATCTAATACTACCAGTAGAAGCAGCTGTTGACAGTGGAGGTGTCTCAGCTTTTAGAGCAGGTGTTTTGTGACACTCAATGCTACAGGACCAGGTCTTGACTGATGTAGGTACATCACATTGTCCCTGGTACAGAATGCTTTTTTAATTGCATGATACAATTCTCTGGCTAACAAAAGGGACTGAGCAGATTAACTGATTCATGATTCAGTTACAGGTGCTTGATATCATAATGCTAGAATGAATCTTTTTTTTTTTGCCACCACAACATCATTTCATCTCAGTCAGTCCAGAAACAGCACTTTTGCTCAAGAATATGAAAACATCACATCAAACACTGATTTCAGAAATCACATCTGGGACAGGAGGGTCAGTGGAAGGACACATGTCACACGGCCAGTCTGATTACCTACAGTGAACAAACTGATCATTTAAACCTGCTTTCCCTTGACTGAAATGACTGAAACATCTGTTCTAGGGAAAGACACAAAAGATTCCAGCTGGCAAGTGGCAAATTGTAGTTCCAGGACTTGCATAAGTGTTGGATAAAACATGTAATCCTAAATTCCTTCAAGAACACGACACACTTTGTTGTACACTGATTATTGAAGTTTTGATAATTAATTAATCAGATGTTAATTATTGTTTGTATCATTCCAACCCACTCCATGCAATAATTCATGTTTTGGAGAAACAATAATGGCAAATTGCGAAAAACTTTAAATGAAACAAGGGCAGGCAATCCATTACCTTGTACTCTGTACTTTCTATACAGCAGAATTAGACCAAAGATGTTCACAAGTTTCATTTTAAAACCTCTTTTTTTTTCTGACCGAATAGTAATAAAAACAAAACACACCAGGGGAAGTTACCGTATAACAAGTACATATTTGATAGCTCTTTTTAAAATTCTGATTGTTTCCCTTGCAACAGCAAGTTCTGCGTACGGAGAGCAATAAATTCCTGGATATCACAATGTAGGATTATTATGTATTATTTTGTGGATTTTCAAACTTACCCTAAACCCATGCAATTACAGAAATAACAGAATTTAGAGGGAAGGTGAACCACATTAGCTGTGCGATACGAACTGGTTAAGAAAAGGGAAAAAAAAGCTACACCTCCCCGACCCCACCCAATCCTCACTTTCCCCTCCCTACACATACAAATGTACGTTTGCTGGATCCACCACAGTTCTACACCCTCCCCACACTGTATCTTCTACCAGGTATGGCGGTGTTGCTCTCACTTTCTGTCTTCATGAGTGTAAGGAGTGGAATGTTGCCCAAGTCATCGGACGCTGTCCCTAGGCTGACTGTGTACTTGTTTTCTTTACTAGTCGTGTCTCTGCTCACCGTCATCGATACGGTTATCATCGTCTTTCTTCATCATCTACAAGAGGTGAGCAACACGAACATAAATTATTAAACAGCAATAAAGCTGTCCTCCATTTATCTGATGTGCTTTTACCTGCAGTTCTGTTAATGTCCATGCAATCAATAAAAGCAAAATCAAACATGTTTTAAACTCCGCAAGTGAAAAGTTAAAATAAAAATATACTATAACAATATCTAATGACTATTGTGTAGCCCCTCAGAGCTGCCTGTACTGAATATTGCCCTCCACTTCAAAATGTTGACAGTCCAAGGCTCTTGAATGTGAACAACAAAACAACAGACATTAGCCAAACTTATTTTAACTATCGATGAAATTCTTGTTCTTAAAGGTATGAGCTCTGCACTTGGTATGTTTTCATTTGGATCCCACAAGTATTCATGTCTACGTAGTGAAACCTTTTTTGGGACTTTTACATAACACAAAATGTGTCTAAATTGTTTCGAGTCAGTAGATGCAAGTCTACGTGTTATTCGAAAAAAAAAAGTCCAAAGCCCTCGGCATATTTGCAAGTGGGTGTCAACACTACTGATATGATTATTTTGGGTGATTTTGTTTATATCTTCAGAAGGAAGACAAACATCAGAGAGTGACAGAAAAGATTAGAGACGCTGCAAAGAAAATGACAAATATTCGGAAGGTTGTCTCGGCTTTCTCTCGTTCATCAAAGGAATCCGCAGCCTTCGACGACATTAAAATTTTCTCCTCAAAATCCATCAACAGGAGTCTCCAATAATGGCACCAGTCACGATAGTTTGGGAGCCGCTGAGCCAAAGGTCAATAGATACACAGTCATAGGAAAATACATCTGCTGGGTGTCGTTTGTCACCTTTCTTATAACATGGTTAACGTTAACATTAGGCTTTATGTTGCCCATAGCGCTGGCTTAGATTTTGAAAGGCCTAGGAAAGAAATGGTCCTGGTTCCATTATGGAAGCACACAAGTGTATTCGCAGATGTCAACTCCTTTTTGTGAAATATTCAAGGAATTTCTTGACGTAATTATTATGAGAACTGTTTTCATCAGCGTCAAATAAGATCAGAAAGAAAGAATTGCATCACTTGCAGCCTGTTATAGCCGGTTATCCTTTCTGTCTCTCACTTCTAACATTGTTCTCATTGTCATGTGCATTTTTTTTTAATCTTCCAAACTTTCCAATTTGGTCTACTGCCACCTTTTTTCACCACCATTGTAATCTCTTCCAACCCACTACAAATGCTAATATTTCTGCCGCCCCTACTTTTTTCCCCACCTCTTCTTCAATTGCCACCTTTACTACTGTTGCTCCAGCACAACCACCATAACTTACTTTCATCGCCACCACTGCTTGATATGCCCCACTACTGTTTGCTTCTGTCAGCCCAGCGATTGCCACAGCTACCACTACTTCCTGCTCTCATCACAACGACACCTGCCACGCTGCCTACTATTGCTATTACTCTGCAGTGGCTCCTGCCACCATTCCGACTTACGATTACTTTTTAACACTTTGTATGCCATACATTTTTCCACATTTGCCGACACAAATAAAATAGTGGGGGGGGGGGGGGGGGGAGAGATGAATGAAGACTAACTACAGGAATATTTATGAATAAAAAGTCGACTTTCTTTCTTCCCAAAAACAATGTCACGAGTGGAGTGAGCGGGATTCAAGGATTACGGGGGCATGGAAGTGTAGGGATTGACTCACGGGATAGTGAGGCTGCTCACCTATATTGACTTCTGTTAATTAACGTTAAAGCGTGCATGTTGTGAGTGAAGTTGAGGCGTAGTAGAGGTAAAATCTGAATAGTCAAATCAATGCAAGTTAGAAGGTCCCAAGAGACAGACGTGAATGAGAGCAGTCGGGACATTGTGATGTGTTTTCCAGTGATGACTGGTAGGTTGAACTATGATTTATAATTAGGATGATTGATGTATTATATTCGCCTATGACCATGATGTAAAGGGAGGTCTTCCGCCCGTCCGCGCCATAATTTTTATCGCTATTAAGTAAAGCTCACGGTTACACATTGTTCCAGACCTTATGAGCAATTATCATTTCATATTCACAATAACATTTGTAACAAACTGGCCAAGAAAAACAGTACAATCCCAGAAGAAAGTCTGAAGTGAGACAAAATCCGAAAACAGCTGCCATTTTGAAACTTGCTGGGGAGAGGTCACAATCACAGAATTTACCAAAAGCGCGACTGGCGAAGGTTTGCTGAAACAAAACTTGATATGGTGTTGAGGAATTTGGCGCTTTTTCGGTTGTTCCCACCCCAACTTACCTAGGCTATTACTAATATTAGTCGATTGTCAGATTGATATGTAACGACGTGAGGGTCTAGTCAGTTTGTATCATCGAGGCCGTAGGCCGATGTTCGTCTGGGCAGTAGTCAGATTGACATATCAGGGAAAGCCGCCGGGGTAGCTATGTATTGTTTTCACTCGGACTATGGAACGCATTCGGAAGTCCTTCCGTTAACTAAGGTCGAGGGGTGGGAACAACCGAAAAAGCGCCAGGAATTTAAACTCACAACACATGAAATGGTCAGATGGACCTGGGGGCGTGAGGGTCTAGTCAGTTTGTGTCAATGGCTTTCAGATGTTTCTAAAGCAGTGAAATCGAGATGAACTGGCAGCGAGATAGAAAGAACAAAGATACATACAACAAATACCACCCATTTAAACCAACTCTTCTTTCTTTCTTTCTTTCTTTGTCCCATACAAATACTAAACCCAACCTTTTTTTAAACCCGCTCAAAAGTCCCCTCTTTAGTGTGTTTTCTTGACTGGCGCGGACGGGCGGAAGACCTTCCGATGTAAATAAGTATATGTGAGGAATGTGGAAGTCAGTGATTACTGTGTATAGAAATGTGCGCCATGAGCGATAGATGTAAGTTAGGTTCATGGATTCGTAGCGAGAGTGAGTGCTGTGTGGTACGGTGGAGGTGTGTTACCGTAAGATGTGTGGTGAGTGAAAGGTGGACTATTGTGTGTACGCTTCATGGTTTGTAATGAGGGGTGAAGTGGATAGAAATGGTATGGTGTTATACCAATGTAATGTTATTTTTATAGGTGCCGGGGTCGGGCAGAGACGCCACCCGCGGTGAGCACAGGGGATAGGCCAGCATAGGGCCGAAGGCTACCCATAGACCAGTGGAGTGAAGCTGTCGAGCAGGACAGGAGGGGTGCATGATTCGTGGCAGTCTGGCCACAGACAGGGATGTGCATAGAATTGTAATGTGCTCTTAAGATGTATTACATGTGATATTGATATACGACTGTGCTATTGTGATATTAATGTGAATTGAACTATTAACGTGCTATTGCCATGTTGAGGAGCTATTGGAATGCTCAGGTGTTATTGCCCTAGGAGGGGGTTATTAAGACATTGAGTGGAGAGGCTGAAGCCGAAGTGTCTTTAAAAGTAACTACCAGGTTGTGGACCCGAGGAAGAGTGCTTGAGGGAAGAAGGCCGGTGGACGGCAGTTGAATAGAGTAACCTAATGTATGTAATTGTATCTTTATCTTTATCTTTATGTTTAATAAATGTGTGAGTCTGATGGGTTGTTCTGTTAAGTGTTATACGTGTTCGTTCGTGATTGTTGTCCTGTTATAATTATTACATCTCCCAGTCTGGGATTTGTGACACTGGGGGCTCGTCCGTTGTGACACTCGTCCGTTTAGTTTACCTGGGGTCATTTTGACATTGGGTATTCGTCATATCTAGTTATTTTTCTGTTGTGCTAGGAATTCGTGCTGTTGTCCTTGTTCGTGGAATGAATGGAAATTTCATGATGGTATAATTTATGTATATTTATGAATATGTATTGATGCATGTATTGCTATAAATATGTACTAATGTGTGATTGAATTTTCACAGAGTGTGTGTGCCAGCCTGAGAAGTCAAGCGGCCAGAGCTCCGATTAAGGGGAGGAGTTAGACTCAAAAAGTTGAAAGTTAAGTAAAACTGAAATTTTGTGCCCTGGATTGGGGGCTGTTCCTTTAATCTGTCTTTTTCTCTGTTTTTGCTGTTTTCGTTTGCTGTGTTGAACTTAGTTTATCCTTTTAAAAAGGTGTGATAAACTTGGAACTTCGTTCATCACGGTGAACAGTCTTTAGGGCTTTGTTATTGTTTAGTTGTAGCGTCGATATCTTCTCTGTTTCTGCAGGAAGACGTATTCTCTTGTCCCCTCTCTTACCTATCTGTAGATACGTTCTTTTTTTCAGACTCTGTTCTTGTTCGTACCTTGTAGTGTAAGCGGCGTAGTTAGGTTACATTTTTTTCCCATTATATTTCTTTTAGAAGTATTTGTCCTAGTCTGGTTCGTTGTCCTTGATGTCCTTATGGTCCTTCTACTGAATTTCCTCATTCTTGTCCTTTCTAGTCTCTGTTGTTATTTAATAGTGCTATACATTTTATGAACATAGAATTAGTTAGAGAGTAGGCTATAGAATTTTCAGTTAGGTATGTTCTGAATTGCATTTGGAAATAGTGCTTGTTGTTGTAGTGGCATAATTTCAGGTCTCGGGATACGTCGGTTATAATAAGCTTATAGTAAGTACATAGACAGTTATTGTATTGCAAATTGTAAAATAATAAATCCGTGAAATGGCGGATCTCCGTGAGCTCGTGAAAGTGGGTGCGGAACTTGGCCTTGAAGGCGTAGAGCTACGCGGCTGGATTAAAGAGCAGCAAGCGGAATTGCGCGATGAGCGTGCTTAAAGATAGAGAGCGAGAAAAAGAGGCTCAAGTGCGGGAGATAGAGGCGCGAGTACGAATCGCCGAATTGGAAATCAAGAAGAATGCGCCAACAGAAACAGTTGAGCGGCAGGGACAAAATAAGAGTGGTGTTCGGATTAAGCTGCCTACGTTCGACGACCAGAAGGACGATATAGACGCCTTTCTCTACAGGTTCGAGCTAAATGCACAACTGCAATGGGGGGAGAATAAGAAATTATGGTCCACCTACCTGGCATCCTTATTGTAGGGTCGAGCGTTGACTTACGTTAAAGAGTTACAGCGCGAAGACGTGCATGACTACGATAAGCTGAAGTCTTTGTTGCTTCGCCGATTTGCGCGTACGGAGGAATATTTCCGGGAGAGGTTTAGGCGAGCAGGTGCGGATGCCAGGGAGGACTTTGCTGCCTTCGTCGCTAGATTGACGGAGTATTTCGCGAACTGGCTGGACTTGTCGCACGTTGGCACAGATTTTGTTAAATTGAAGGACCTAATGATCCGTGACCACCTATACGCGTCGTGCCATAAGGATTTAGTGGCTTTTCTCAAAGAAAACGAACCCGCGACGGTGCAGGAGGCGTCAAGGTTGGCGGAAGCATACCGTACGGCACATCCGTCCAAACCAGTCGCGAGGGCGTACGTACAGGATGCTGGTTACGTCGCCGTGGTTGAGGGGTCACCGACAGGACATAGAGACAGGTCGCGTCAGCGTGGTGCCTTTAATGGGCAAGCCCAGGTCCCACGTAGGGGGTATCACCAATCACCTGCATATAGAGCCGGTAAGTTTGACCGAGCAGGAGGGCTAGGTCGCGGTAATGGCCGAGGGCGGTTTGTGACCTTTGCCGATGATCGACGGCACAGGGACTTTAGTTCCGGTCGAGATGGGTCACGGGGACCCAGGTCTAGCGGAGCACAGGGAGCGGAGTGTTGGACTTGCGGACGCGTAGGGCATTTTTCTCGGGATTGTAGGGCCGCGAAGTGTTGGAACTGCGGAAGAGCAGATCACATCAGCGTGAATTGCCCTGCAGGTAGGATAGCGGCGAGCGTGGATGGCAATCACGGTAGCTCCACTCCATGTTCCCCTAATAAATTTCATCATGCGGCCGCGTGTGTTACATCGGACAACGGAGGCGGACAGTATTCTAAATGTCCCAGTTGTGAGAAGTTATTATCTTCCGGTGTTTTACCTTGTGGGAGAAAGATTCCCGTTATCAATTCATGTCATACAGGAGGTGGTCTTAGGGTTTACCCGGGGTTTGTTGGGGACGAACCGGTCTCGGTTTTGCGGGATACAGGATCTACCGTTGTGGGGGTGCATAGGGACTGCATTCATGATTCACAGCTTACAGGTGAGACTGTCCCATGCATACAATTTTCAGGGGCCATTGAGAAATTACCCATGGCAAAGATAGTGATCGACACGCCTTTCCTTAGCGGGGAAGTCGAAGCAGTCGTTGGTTTTTTTCCAGGCGCCCAGCTCATCATTGGTAATGTGTCTCGGGTAGTTTCCCCTTCCGAAGAGAATGTGCAGGCATGGTCACAATCAAAAGGTATTGACTTTTGTGCCGCAGTCGAGACACGTCGACAGGTAGGTGATGGGAGTAAAATTAGACCTTTGGCAACGCCAGCGGTCAACCTGGATATCACACCAGAGCGCTTAGCGAGATTACAGAAGGAGGATCCATCATTGAGTCCATGTTTTGGGGAAGCGCGAACTGAGAAAACGAGGAAATATAAGAACGGTTCATCTTCCTTTGTTATCCAGGCGGGCATTCTGTTCCGAAAGTATGTCACGGTGGCTTCCGTTTTAAAGCAGGTCGTTGTGCCAGCGTTGCTTATTGCAACAGTATTGCATTTGGCCCACGATGTCCCATTAGCGGGTCATATGGGGATAGCTAGAACCAAAGAAAGGGTTCTTAAGAATTTTTATTGGCCATCCGTCCACAGAGATGTACGATTGTATTGTAAGACGTGCAGTGCGTGCCAAAAGACGACGCATAAGGGTCGTACACCCCAGGCTCCTCTTCAAAAGATCCCCACGGTTTCGGAGCCGTTTAAAAAGGTTTCGATAGACCTTGTTGGGCCCATTCACCCAGCTACCAATAGGGGGAATCGATTTTTCTTAACGGTCATATGTAATGCTACGAGATGGCCAGAGGCGGTTCCTCTTCGGACCATTACGTCGGATGCAGTCGCGGAAGCGTTGTTTGCAATTTTCGCTAGGGTAGGAATACCAGAACAAATTTTGTCTGATAGGGGCGCGCAATTTACTTCGGAGATGATGAAGGAATTGTTTCGCTTATTTAGCATACAGCCCATCACTACCACCCCATATCATCCGCAGGCTAACGGCATGTGCGAGAGATTGAACTCGACGCTAAAGTCGATGCTGCGTAAGGTAGCTGCTGATCGCCCTAAAGATTGGGATAAATATATCCCTGCAGTATTATTTGCGTATAGGGAGGTACGTCAGGAGTCAACAGGATTCTCTCCGTTTGAGATGTTGTATGGTCGTAGTCCTAGGGGTCCAACCGATGTTCTTCGGGACATGATGACGTCGCCATCATCGGGAGACGATGAGCAAGTTTCAGTGTTTCAGTACCTTGTTGATTTAAGAGAGAGATTATCTTCAGCGCGCACTATTGCGGAAGAAGCTTCTAATATCGCTTCAAAAAGAGCAAAAAACTATAAAGATAGAGGGTCCAAACTGCGAATGTGTTGTTATTGCCTACGGATCATAATAAGTTATTAATGACATGGAAAGGTCCCTATACTATTGAGCGAGTCGTTTCGAAGGTAGATTATGCTATTCAGATTGATGGATCAGTTAAGGTTTTCCATGTTAATATGCTGCAGAGATTTTATGAGAGACCAGAGTATCTGTGTGCTCAGACGAAACCAGAGGAGAGTGTCTTCTCTATTGCTTGTACGGGGGTCGTAGACCAGTCAGACAGTGACGTGAACGACACCGAGGCACAGGAAGAGGTACAAATTCAATTGCCGGAGTTAACTCCGACACAAGGTTACAGGGACGTAAAAATTAGCCCTGACCTTACGAGTTCACAGAGTAGGGAACTTCAGACCCTGTTAGCGTCTTTCCCAGATGTTATTACAGATTTGCCGGGTCGCACTACGGTGATCCAGCACCAAATAAAGTTGACTTCGGATAAGCCAGTATCTCTTAGACCTTATCCGCTGCCTTTTTCTTCCAGAGATAGAGTTATAAAAGAAGTTGAGTCAATGTTGAAGTTAGATGTGATAGAACCATCAACATCGCCGTATTCATCACCCATCGTCCTCGTGAAAAAACTTGATGGGTCGGTGCGGTTCTGTATTGATTTTCGAAAATTGAATACTATTACGGTAGGCGATATGGAGCCTATACCATTCCAAGAGGAACTAATAGCTTCATTGGCTGGTTCCACGTGGTTTTCCAAGATAGATTTAACGAAAGGTTATTGGGAAATTCCTCTTTCTGAGGAGTCGAAACAATACACGGCTTTCCAAACGCCCATTGGATTATTCCAATTTAAGGTCATGCCATTTGGGTTGGTAAACGCGCCAGCGACGTTTGCAAGATTAATGAGACTGGTATTAAAGGACATACCTAATGTCGTGTCATTCTTTGACGATATAGCGTGTCATACGTCGTCATGGTCTGAACATATTCAGACACTAACAGTAATTTTTAAACGATTGCGTCATTTTGGGTTAACTGCTAAACCCGCAAAGATGTATTTGGCATGTCCAGAAATAGTATTCTTAGGACATATCGTGGGTAGAGGTATTCAGAGACCTGAAGTAACAAAAATTGAGAAATTAGTTAGGGTGGCAACTCCCTAAGACAAAGAAACAAGTCAGAAGCTTAGTGGGAATTTTAAATTATTACAGGAAGTTCATTCCTAACTTTTCCTCCTTGTCATCTCCTCTTATTGACCTTACTAAGAAGGGACAGCCCGATAAGGTCCAGTGGACGTCTGTTTGTCAGACAGCATTTGATAAATTGGTGACAGCATTATCATCGTCACCCATTCTGATATTGCCAGATTTTCGATCTAAATTTATCCTCAGAACAGATGCGTCGGACTCTGGTATCGGCGCTTGTCTTCTACAGGAGAAGAACGAATGTTTCCATCCTGTATGTTATGTCAGACGAAAGTTATTGCAGAGAGAAAGAAAGTATTCTGTAATAGAGAGGGAGTGTCTTGCCATTGTGTGGTCCGTCCAAAAATTAGGACGTTATCTGATGGGACGAGAATTCTACATCCAGACAGACCACAAGCCACTAACGTTTTTGTCTAAGAATCGTTCATCCAGCCCACGCTTATCTAGATGGGCATTGGCTTTACAGCCGTATACGTTCGTCATTCAACCGATTCCAGGAACCAGCAATCATATCGCCGACTACCTTAGTCGAGCCTAGGTGAAGATTTCAGTGGCTTACACAGTGGAGGACAGGAACATTCGACAGACGGAACAACGAAGAGTCGCAGATTGTGCACAATTGGAAACGTATATCAGCAGAAATTGAGAAACATATGAACATTGACAGTGATCTGTGTGAACGTTCCTTCGATCTTAAAATATTGACATTATAAATATTATATGAGGAATGGATGATAGGTTGAGTGATTTTGATTCTGTATTAGGTATTATGTTTTAGTTAGGTATTGATGATGTGATACATATATGCATAGTGCAGGGCAAATTGATCGCCAGGGTTTCCTCTGATTTAGGTATCATATGTCCTAGGGGCATGAGTAGGTCATTTGTACGTAAATATCGCTCACGCTCACTCGTTGACATTTATCTTGATGCGATTTGGAAATTAATTGCATTAATTTTTTTTGGGTGGGGGATGACGTCACGAGTGGAGTGAGCGGGATTCAAGGATTACGGGGGCATGGAAGTGTAGGGATTGACTCACGGGATAGTGAGGCTGCTCACCTATATTGACTTCTGTTAGTTAACGTTAAAGCGTGCATGTTGTGAGTGAATTTGAGGCGTAGTAGAGGTAAAATCTGAATAGTCAAATCACTGCAAGTTAGAAGGTCCCAAGAGACAGACGTGAATGAAAGCAGTCGGGACATTGTGATGTGTTTTCCAGTGATGACTGGTAGGTTGAACTATGATTTATAATTATGATGATTGATGTATTATATTCGCCTATGACCATGATGTAAATAAGTATATGTGAGGAATGTGGAAGTCAGTGATTACTGTGTATAGAAATGTGCGCCATGAGCGATAGATGTAAGTTAGGTTCATGGATTCGTAGCGAGAGTGAGTGCTGTGTGGTACGGTGGAGGTGTGTTATCGTAAGATGTGTGGTGAGTGAAAGGTGGACTATTGTGTGTACGCTTCATGGTTTGTAATGAGGGGTGAAGTGGATAGAAATGGTATGGTGTTATACCAATGTAATGTTATTTTTATAGGTGCCGGGGTCGGGCAGAGACGCCACCCGCGGTGAGCACAGGGGATAGGCCAGCATAGGGCCGAAGGCTACGCATAGGCCAGTGGAGTGAAGCTGTCGAGCAGGACAGGAGGGGTGCATGAGTCGTGGCAGTCTGGCCACAGACAGGGATGTGTATAGAATTGTAATGTGCTCTTAAGATGTACTACATGTGATATTGATATACGACTGTGCTATTGTGATATTAATGTGAATTGAACTATTAACGTGCTATTGCCATGTTGAGGAGCTATTGGAATGCTCAGGTGTTATTGCCCTAGGAGGGGGTTATTAAGACATTGAGTGGAGAGGCTGAAACCGAAGTGTCTTTAAAAGTAACTACCAGGTTGTGGACCCGAGGAAGAGTGCTTGAGGGAAGAAGGCCGGTGGACGGCAGTTGAATAGAGTAACCTAATGTATGTAATTGCATCTTTATCTTTATCTTTATGTTTAATAAATGTGTGAGTCTGATGGGTTGTTCTGTTAAGTGTTATACGTGTTCGTTCGTGATTGTTGTCCTGTTATAATTATTACATCTCCCAGTCTGGGATTTGTGACAAACAATATAGCCTAGCATTCTTGTGCACCGATACATCGGTGATTGGGACAACGTGACCAGCAGAATAACCGATTCATCGGCTATTGGCACACAAAGAGTTAAAAGGCATGATCGTAGAATGCTAAGGCATTAAAGGTTAGTTGTTGGAATAGTAAAAATGTTATGAGTAATAGTAGTAATGGCTGGGGTTTAGTGGTTGTAGGCAAGGGTGAGGAGGGGTGGATTTTAGACTGCAGAATTTGAATTAAACATTTTGCTCCTTCCATGGTACATACGATGTCATTAAATAATATTGGTACCTGTTTTAAACTATGAACAGACTCTCGCTTTATTAATGGTATTTTTTCATTTGTTTCAGTCTGCCTGTCTGTCCTCTGTGTATTTTATGTAATCATCTGTTCCTTCATTATATCTCCATCCTTTCAATCTCTCATTCGTTCTTTGATTTAACTCACCCACTCACTCGCTATGTATGTGTGCACTCTCTCTCTCTCTCTCTCTCTCTCTCCCTCTGTATCTCTCTCTATCTCTCTCTCTCTAGGTCTCCTTCTCTATCTCTCTCTCCCTCTCTGCCTCTCTCGTCAACTCACCCCCGGCTACCAGATCAGCGATGAGCATGCTAAGCATTCCACAACTGGACAAATAAAATTAAAAACCGTTGCCACACGACAATTTCGCTGTTAAGAAAATTGAGTAAGTTCATCTCTACTATGAAACAATGCAATCCAGGCACATTAACGCTCTCAATAATAATTAGGCCATCATTCCTCTGCCCTTATTAAGGGCATTCAAATCATGTCAGACTGAACTCTATAAATTTCATGAATTTGTATCTTCCACCAACATTGACATATATTGCATTATGATGTGACTGATTTCAACGAACCAGGTGAAATGCTTGTATGGTCAAGATAATTATGTTATTTGATAAACGGTCAGTGCACTCTCGCGCCTCACAGTTGTGTTTCTCTTTTCAATTGTTGACCCTAATCTACTATCGTGGGTCATACTGACTCACGGAGATGGTTTTAATTCTGTAATGAATCGACCACGTGGATCTGGTTACGGAAATTTGATGTATTTCCCTAACATGTCACGAGTTAATAGGTCACCGGGTCCTTTGCGGATATAGTCAACAGGGAATTGACCATTGACCACTGTTTTGGTCTACACGCATTCTACTATCGTGGGTCAGATCTGACCCAGACTCGTCATATAGCAATATATTTTTCCACAACGCAATCTACTATCGAGAGTCTTCTCTGACCACATCGCCTTCTGCTATCGAGGGTCTTCTCTGACCACATCGCCTTCTGCTATCGAGGGTCTTCTCTGACCACATCGCCTTCTGCTATCGAGGGTCTTCTCTGACCACATCGCTTTCTGATATCGAGAGTCTTCTCTGACCACATCGCCTTCTGCTATCGAGGGTCTTCTCTGACCACATCGCCTTCTGCTATCGAGGGTCTTCTCTGACCACATCGCCTTCTGCTATCGAGGGTCTTCTCTGACCACATCGCCTTCTGCTATCGAGGGTCAGATCTGACCCAGACTCGTCATATAGCAATATATTTTTCCACAACGCAATCTACTATCGAGAGTCTTCTCTGACCACATCGCCTTCTGCTATCGAGGGTCTTCTCTGACCACATCGCCTTCTGCTATCGAGGGTCTTCTCTGACCACATCGCCTTCTGATATCGAGGGTCTTCTCTGACCACATCGCTTTCTGATATCGAGAGTCTTCTCTGACCACATCGCCTTCTGCTATCGAGGGTCTTCTCTGACCACATCGCCTTCTGCTATCGAGGGTCTTCTCTGACCACATCGCCTTCTGCTATCGAGGGTCTTCTCTGACCACATCGCCTTCTGCTATCGAGGGTCTTCTCTGACCACATCGCCTTCTGTTATCGAGGGTCTTCTCTGACCACATCGCCTTCTGCTATCGAGAGTCTTCTCTGACCACATCGCCTTCTGATATCGAGAGTCTTCTCTGACCACATCGCCTTCTGCTATCGAGAGTCTTCTCTGACCACATCGCCTTCTGCTATCGAGGGCCTTCTCTGACCACATCGCCTTCTGCTATCGAGGGTCTTCTCTGACCACATCGCCTTCTGCTATCGAGAGTCCCTGCAACAGTCGCCACCACAGTAAAATAGGAAAAAATCATGCTGTATTGCGGCTATAATGTGTAAACTAATGCATTCATTATACATGTACAAGAAATTCGTGGATACACTTTTGTCTCTGTGTATGTATGTGAGTTTCTAAAAACCACCTTTCGTCCTGCGCAGTACAATTAGCACATAGGAATTCACAGAAGTTATGGGAAAACATACAATGTATTTCTGGCACCTGTTTCAGTGATACGATGTTTTTCTATCACTCATCCACAGGCATCGTGAATACGCTCTCTTCTTTGTGCCCCCTCTCCTAGTTCCTCCTGTCGTCGTGAAGTTCCTGGCTGAACTTGCTTTCCTTTTTTATGTTCTAAGCGAATGGCACATTCCTGAATCCTAGTCTCCGTGTCTCAGATAAAGTGTCTTTGCACTGGACACGTTCTTATTTGCAGCCACTACAATCTGAAATTCAGTACGTTTCCCAGTTGCTAATCTTAGGTCAGTGGGGAATTTTTCCCGAATGGCTGCTGCTGAGGCTATGTCTAATATAATACTGTAGGAAACAATCATAGGCCATCTTCTTGTTTTCCGCTTTATGATTGGGGTATGTGCGAGTTGTTCCATGATTAATGTGACTGGAGCACAAAAAGGATTTCTAGTTTCGATATTTTTTCTTATCTGTAATGTCAGCATCGTTGTGCAGGCCTTAGAGGATAATTATTTTTTTTTTATCCAGATATATGGCTATGCAGGGTCAACCTTTTTTCGAAAGCCAAGAGTGATTCTCCTTTGGAGGGTGCCCCCTCACTGGGGAATTCAGCCAGGAGGAAAGACTTGTTCCTACGTACTCTGCCCACAAGCGTTTTTTTCCAAACTTTAAGAGATGCTCTTCAAGGGTAGCATGAGTAAAACAAAATACTCTCAGAGATGTTTCCAACCGTCTTTGCAAAAGGAGACGTGAGTTCAATTGCAATATTCCTCCCCAGATAGATTTCGCACTTTCTAATCAGCATTCCAAGGTAAGGCTTCACAATAAGGAGATAATAATATGCTGTTTCTGAATCACAAATCCAGAATAGTTGTGCGCTGTTTATGTCAGTTTCATTTGACTGCAGGAAGGATCGTCTTACTCTCCATGGTATGAGCTACTCGTCGACGGTGCGCGTGGGGCCAAGAATAAACCCTAAACAAGAGTTTCGCTGAAGCTGTCCCAAAGTTCTCCTGAGGGTACAAATGGGTCCTTGGTCCCGCGTGCATGTGCAGAGCGTTTCTCTTTGTGTCCAACATCACACCGTACGAGAGTGGCGACAACCTGTCACGTCTGAACTAAGCCTGTATCAGAGAAGATCCCTATATCTTATGCCACAAGATGGTCTTACTTTGCAGGTTCTGATTCGTGGCACCAGGTGTCGCGAATGCGGTTTATGTCAAACGACTGCAATTCAAGAGGAAAACTCACACTCGGCGAACGCACTAAACTTTCGTACTGGAATTAATTAAACAACTCAAATGAATTAGTTTTGTCAGGCCTGTAGGGCCACAATGATGTATTGAGTTAGCTAAATAAAGATAACATATTATATAAAATGACTTTCAGGGTAACTGCAAAAACAATATAATTTTAGAATGGACAAAAAGATCCTAGTACTGGATCAAAGTCATAGGATATTTAATACAAATATTATAGTCTTCACTGTCTCAGCACACGCCAAATCAATTGCAATGGCTCATGTCATATAGTATAATACTGGCACTGCCTGGCGGTGACTCTAGGAGTAGACTCCCATACTGCTGGTAACATCCGAATTCTGACATACAATTAAATGCATACCATTTTCCCTGGCTATCAAGAACCAGGAAATATCAACAAGAGCGTTGGATGGTGGACAAAGTCCGGGTAGCTATTAGCTGGAGCTCGTCATTTCTAGGCTCCTCATATAGATGGACTGCTCTACTGCGTCTCTGTTTTGATCTGGCTCGAACTAACCGACCACTTCGCAAAAGGATACTTTTCTGCATGTGACGATGGACAGAGGTTATGGGCTGACTTTTATAATGTCTAGCTACCTGCAACTACCGTCCAAATCCTTGGATTTGATTGGTGCAGCCATGCGAGTTCATCTCGTCTTGCACTAAGACAGACAAGGTCGTCTTCTAAATAGGTTAATCAAAATTAAATCCAAAATATTAAATGAATCTGTACAAAAAACTAACTCGTGCTTTCACGAACTATTGAATGTCAACAGTCAATTACAACCACCTCACACCCTCTAACAATGCTATTAAATCACGGACTCAAGCTGCTCTGTCATCCCTAGTTTACCTACAAAATATGTTGCTCACGAGGACAGCTCAAGGACACTTCACTAGATTAAAAAAACTCTGAATTCAACCCGTGGCCTAGCACGGCATTTATAGTACTAAGTCAGCTCTTGACACCAGGAGAACGCAGCATCCCAGGGAAACCATCATCTCAACTTGATCGGCGTCTGTCCACTTTGCTCCCGTTCCCTCCTTCCTTCAACATTGGTGCATGTAACTATGGTAGCCAACACTGAATTGTCATACAAAGAAGTAACACGTGTTAGGTTTACCACAGATGCAGTCTCGTGGACCCAATAATATGTTGTGGTGTTGAGTTCGATTTCTCGTATGTGGCGCAGGTGGACATCTAGATCCAGCAGTCTCAATATAAAGGTCTGGGACAGCAGTCTCTTCCTAATGATGGTTCTTGCTGTTGGTTTCTCCACGCCATGATCAACCAGTTCATGAAATGATGGCTCTTCATCACTGTCCTCAGAGTCAGACTCAGTTTCAGCCAGAACATTTTTTTTCACAGGAGCTTCTCTGGTCTTAGTCATAACTCATCTACGACACCTTGCCTTCCTCCGTTTCCGGTTACAACTGAAATAGCTAAATCAGTTTGGTCATCGGACTGCCGACCAAAGCTGTTCAAATGTCACCGATCTCTCTCTTTCTCTCTCGTGCCCCTCCCCCCTCTTCCCTTCTACCCTCTTCCTCATCAATGAGTTCACCCGATTTTGTCATTGGTCTTTTATCTACCCCAGTTTCTACCCTGCCTCTCTGTTTCACAAATCCCCCAAGTCATCGGGTCAGAAACTGCTTGTCTTTAGGCTGGCCAAATGCTCCCACTGGCATGCACGGCACAAACTAGCCGGCGCTACTAGTTAGCCCTCGTGTCGTGTCCTGTTGTATAACACGATGCTCTCAAACTTTTCTTCCAAATTCAAGCGTATTGCTTCAACCCCAGTGTTGCCCACGTTTACGTCATTCATAGTGCCGTTTCATTCACTGTCTTGCCTCACCTTTCGCCCTTTCCACCCCCCCCCCCTTTTTCCTTCCTGAACAAAATGCTGGAAATGTGACGTATGCAATAGTAAATAAAATAAAATAAAACACGAACAAATGTTGTTCTGTGCGCAGCAAGTGAGCTTAGTTAACTACTAAAAGGAAGGTTAAGAAGTACATTAACAGAGAGTAAGAGAGAGACATGATGTACAAATTGAGTAGGTAACAGTAACAACGATCATAATGATGGCGTTGTACAGTAGCAGTAGAAATGGTAAAAATGCTGATGGTAGCAGTAAGGACAAGAAACTGCGTGTATTCAGAGAGACTGCGTGGGTGAACATCGAAAGCAGAAATTCATTCTGTTAAATATTTCTCTACCAAGTTGGCTTGCTTTAGATTTTGACGCTACTAGGTGACAGTGACACACTCTGAAAAGCTGACTATTTAATGCTGTGAAAACGAAGGTTTAAAAGATACTGTTGCTGAAATCTTTGTGTGGTTATCGAATGCTTTGGTAGCGTTGGATCTGTTTGGATCCATAATCCCAGATTTTTATTCTAAGTCTAGATCAGTTGTGACCTTCGATAATAGGTTCGGAAGAATCGTTTTTTTTTGTTGTTTTTTTTTTGTATATTGTGAGTCTGGGTCAAGGGCGACCCAAAATAGTAGAGAATGCTTACAGGGAGGAGCGGCCAGAGATTAGGGTTAATGGTGAGAAATGTTCTGTTTTTCACGTGACTTATAGCTAGGACTGCGAACGAGATTCGTGTGTGTGTGCGCTACAGCACCCTGACGGATTGCTTTGAAGTTTCCAGCATAAATGAAGAGTGACTTCCCGACAGGTAATATGCTGCAGATTAATTGTCACTCCAAATCTCGTGTGAAAACTGT
The DNA here is from genome assembly GCA_963931925.1 of Onchidella celtica. Taxonomy (NCBI): domain Eukaryota; kingdom Metazoa; phylum Mollusca; class Gastropoda; order Systellommatophora; family Onchidiidae; genus Onchidella; species Onchidella celtica. Next base: position 907,529 of record OZ007575.1, read on the forward strand.
GGAATTTGACGATGAGAGGAAACTTACACGAAATGTAAAACACTGGTTAACAAAAAGCAAACAACTTGGGTTGGGCACCCGCTACCCCTGGCGAACAAATTAGATTAAAAGTAATATCGGTGGGTAATATTTTTTTTACCCAATGAATATTCTCTTACATAAAATGAAAATAAACGAAAGTAATAAATGTGAACACTGTAAGACGCCTGATTTTATAGAGCTTTATTTCTTTCTCCATTGCAGCAAATTGAAAGACTATTGGCCTTGTGTGGGCCAGTATATTTTGAAGTAAAACTGGAAAAAGAATTGAAATAAATTAGAAAACTGCGTCTTTTGGAATATTACGTGCGGACTTAGACTGTTCAGTAGTGTATATCTATGACTTAGCCTATATTGTAAAACAAAATATTACTGATGACATTAACACGGGGACAAGGTGGTCTAGAGGCAAGGTGCTCGCCTCTCATGCCAAGGGTCCCGGGTTCTAAACCCGGCCGGTGCAGGCATGTTGGAAGTTTGGGATTTTTCTCATATTTTCATGTCCCTGATCCTATTGAGGGGTAGGATCGAGTACCTAGTCTTCTCGGATAAGGACGAAAAAATTCGGAGGGCCCGTGTGCACGTTGCGCACGTTAAAGATACCTTGGCAGTTGGAAATCGTAAAGAGCAGGCCGAACAGGCCGCTGCCCGGGCAAAATTAAATAAAAATTCATCCCTACCACCCACTCCCCCTCATCCCCCCACCACCAAAAAAAAAAAAAAAAAAACCGCCGACCGGCGCTGCACTGTGGCGACGACGTGCCTGCTCCAGTTGTAACTGGGGTGCAATGGCACAAAGGCAAAATTTCCCAAATGGGATTAAAGAGTTATACAAATACAAATACAAAATACAAATACAAACACTGTACTATTAGTTGCTAAAATGTGAATCAGAAAAGTAATATAATTATGGCAAGTCAGTTAATTTTAAATTTGCCTTTGAGACAGAAATGCAGATAAGAGAAAATTATCTTAACGTATATCAGGGACAAATAATCAAAAGAATGAATGGCGGAGAATGAATGGCGGAGAATGAATGGCGGAGAAATGAATGGTGGAGAATGAATGGCGGAGAATGAATGGCGGAGAATGAATGGCGGAGAATGAATGGTGGAGAATGAATGGCGGAGAATGAATGGCGGAGAAATGAATGGCGGAGAATGAATGGCGGAGAAATGAATGGCGGAGAATGAATGGTGGAGAATGAATGGTGGAGAATGAATGGTGGAGAATGAATGGCGGAGAAATGAATGGTGGAGAATGAATGGTGGAGAATGAATGGTGGAGAATGAATGGTGGAGAATGAATGGCGGAGAATGAATGGCGGAGAAATGAATGGTGGAGAATGAATGGTGGAGAAGGAATGGTGGAGAATGAATGGCGGAGAATGAATGGTGGAGAATGAATGGCGGAGAATGAATGGTGGAGGAGAATGAATGGTGGAGAATGAATGGTGGAGAATGAATGGTGGAGAATGAATGGTGGAGAATGAATGGTGGAGAATGAATGGCGGAGAATGAATGGCGGAGAATGAATAATGAAGTGAGAGAACATAAACTTTTAAAACATAAAAAAAGGAATGAGGGCAGGGGGATGCCATGACTAAAAGATCAAAAATGAAAATTTTTTTTATTCCAAAGTGCATGAAGTAAACTAAAATTAGTTTACGTCTAACCCTAACCCTAAACCCTAACCCTTACCACTAACAACTTAACCCTCCTAAACTTAAACTAACAACAACCCTAACCCTAACCTTAACCCCTCCTCTAACCTAACTTAACTGTCATGAGTCAAGTGTTATTAAATCTCACGCAGAGCCATGAGTTGTTTTTTTACCAGGGCCATGAGAAATTGGCTGGTGGTCTTGAACGGTCCTCGCGTATTATTGTTTGTGAGTAAGGAATTGCAAAGTTAAACTATTAGATTCACGCTTTTCGGTTTTAATGTGCGTGATTAGAAGTAAGGCAGTGAGGGTGAGTCAAGGTGGGGATAGTTGACATTGTTAAGTATGACTAGACAAGTTTTTGCACGTTAACTGGCTGATAGAATAGTGCAGACTATATTCCTACATTCAAAATGGTGGGAGGTTTCGGCCAATGAGATTGCTGAACTAATTTTGCCAGCAGACTAGCCCTGCCGAGTAGTTGGATAGTATAAAACATCGTGTAACTTGAAATTCATTGAATACAGACGAGAGAAGCATCGTTTCGTGAAGTATCTCCAGTTAGCCAGTACCTGAACTGTGTGGTCTGAAGACTAAAAATCCTTTGCCATCGGACTGACTGAGTAGAAGGAAAGGTTTGGGTGGACTGACCTTTAAGAGTCCACGCTGCGCTCTGCTGATGTTCGCGCCTACCAGTTAGGCGTGACCAACGGTCACTCATCTTATTCATTAGGTATGATAGAAGTCAGGGATAGAAGAAAATCCGCAGCATCATAGGAAGTCAGAGAAAACCACAGCCTGGACTCGACGAACGAGCGTAGTGTTAGCTTGTGAATTATTACGACTCGAGCCCTCTGATTTTGGTATGAATAGTAGAGTGATTACCTGTATAGAATTATATGTACAAGCTGTTTAAATACCTACAAGCCAATTTGTGCTTCTGTAGGCTTTGAATGTACTGGGCTGTTCTAGCCTTCAGTGTACCTTGAGAATCTGTATTATTGCTGGAGAGTTTGCCTGGCGTCTGGCCAGTGGCGACTCAACTGTTACTTTAGATTAATATCTTGTTTCTTATAATATACCCATTTGGCTATTAAGTGCATTACCTTTGATAGGGAACATAATGGCATAAAGATGTTAGGTTAATTTAGTAATTGGAATTTTTGCTTTGAATATACCTCTATTGTTTTTTTGTTTTGTATATTAATATTATGTAATAATATGGCCCGGCCGGCCTGACAACATATTTTCTTGTTATTTAATAATTTCTTGTGTGTATGTGTCCGAGTGTGAGTTAACTGCCTCTCGTGCAGTCACTACATCCCCAAGACCATAACTCTGCTCGGGTGGTTGGAAGGGATCGAGACTCAGCATACCTTTCTTGCCAGACTAGCCGATCTAGATGGCGTTTAAACCGTATGTGAGGTATGCTTTGCCTTGAATAGTTCTGTAGGGGCCTGTTATTCGTATAGATTGTTAGCGTTCTATCTTCCTCGTGTTTTAGGAAGACGTCTCTCCTGTTCTTTTTCTTCAACTTTCTGTAGATAGTTTCAGGTTAGTCGGGTCTGTTGTCGTTTGTTCTTTCTGTTAGTCTAGTCACTCTCTGTGTAATTCTTGTCCATTATAGTGTTACAGTATCATATTTATATACTCATTATTGCTATTATTGCCTGGGATAAATCACGTGTCTAGGGCACGCTGAAGGATAATCTGGATATCAGAGTTGTTAGGCTTGTTTAGCCTGGAAGTTAATATCGTGAATATTGATTTATTCCGATTTATAGCAGAGGGAACGCTGCTACGAGTGTACGGAGGATACACTGGGAATATTACATTGGTATCGTTAGTTAACGACCAATCACGTAAGCAGTAGACTGACTGCTTAAGGAATAGGAGAAATACGTGAGGGAGATAAGTGATCACTGAGATAGCTCAACCACTACTTGGTTGACCAAGACGTACAGTTTGTTGTTGATTTCGTTAATTTCGTTCATACTGCAGGAACGAACACCCGCAGAGTGCAATTGATACATTGCTTCAGGGGAGAGTAAATTTAGAGAGTATTGATAAGTTGTCCTCGATTATTACATTATCATTTTGTATTATCGACCGATATCATGGCCGAACTGCAAAGATATTTGGAACTAGCCCAATCATTTGGCATACCAGAGGCTCAACGTGCCTCTTGGGTAGACCAGAAACTGAAGGAAGAACGAGAAGAAAAGGCCGCGGAGAGATTACGCCAAGAAAAAGCCGCGGAACGAGACGAGAGAGCCGCGGAACGTGCGGAACAACAGGCTCAGAGAGAACGAGACGAGAGAGCCGCGGAACGCGCGGAGAAACAGGCTCAAAGAGAGCACGAGCTCGCGTTGAAACAGTTAGAAGCGAAGCAAGCCCAACCTACCGGGGCTCCGGAAGTTACTTCCAATAATAAAACGAAACAAAAACACCAACCCTAACCCTAACCTCACCCTCATCCCCACCTTCACTCCAACCCTAATCCCAACCTCTTACCCCTAACCTCACTGTCCCTAACCCTATTCCTAACCCAAGCTCCAACACTAACCCCAGCCCTAGCTCTAACTCTAACCTATTCCTAAATCCTAAATTTAACCCTAGCACTAACCCCAACCCTAACCCTAACCCTAACTCTATCCCTACCTCAACCTCCAACCCCAACCATAACCCCTAAACCCTAGCCATATAACCCTAACCCTAACCCAACCCTCACCTAATCCTAACCCTGACCCTCACCCTAACCCAAACCATAACCCCGACCCTCACCCGACTCTAACCCTAACCCTACCTCTCACCCTGATCCTAACCAACCCTAACTCAACCCCGCCCTCCAAAACTAAACCTAACCTAACCTGACCCCGACCCTGACCCTGGCCCTATTCCTAACCAACCCTAACCCAAAACATAACCTTAACCCTAAACCCAACCCCTAACCCTAACCATTGTTCACAACTACAAATTCAACAGAGTATCTCTTATTATTCCTAGGGTTAACAATGGTTTGGCGACTGGAGCTCTTAGTCTGTATTTCAGTGTTACAATTGGATCTCAGTGAATTCGTTGATATACCCCAGGATATATTCTGGGCTAGGCCAGTTCATCCCCCCCCCCCCTCCCATCACTCCAGTCCAGATTATACTCCCTACATTTTTTTTTAAAGCAAGTAAAGGCCACAGTTTATTTCAACTTTAGTTTAAATTGTTCATTATCACTGTCATCAGGAATCATACTGAAGTATACTTTCTTAACTCTTGTAAATTATGACACGTTTAAGAGGAAATAAACATGCATTAAACGGCATTGATACACAAAAGGATTTAAAATCAACGTTCGATAGTAATACATCTATTCAATTATACTTTGATTTCCCACAATCATACTTTCATGAAAATTTATGATAAAAATTACTTAGGTGTATCTCATGAACTAAAGCTTAGCTATATTCACACAGTCTTACTCTTATGAAAAACTATGTTAATAATGATTTACGTGTAGGCAACATTAACAAACAACAGATATTAATTAAGGAAATGTGTTACCCTATGGCAGCAGTAGCTCTGGTCGCTTGGTTTGCCATGACTTCATCTCATTGAAACGCAGACAAGGGCGTCAGGGTTGTCTGTAGCTCAGGTCACAGTATGGAGTGACGCTGGTGGAAAGAGGATATTCACAGAAATGAATGTAAAAATTGTTCATAAAATAGTGAACAATATAATGTGAATCCATCCACCTTCCAGAAATGAGGCGGAAAAGCGCTACCCAACCCCAATACAAGACAGACTCTTTAATGATGTAATTAAATTAAACGGGACAAAACATCAGCCTGTGAATTGTCACCGCCAGGGATAGCCCGGATAACAAACCGGTGCTCTTGGAGCGCAAGGCTCCATCTCGTTAATCGAGCATTTTTTAGTCCTGCTTGATTTGAGGAACAACAACGGTCGATGGTCCGTTTCCATGATAAACTCGGACATGAGTAAGTAACGGGAGAATGCGTTTACAGCATAAATAAAAGCGAGGCATTCTCGCTCGGTGACTGCGTATCGGCATTCCCTATCGAGCAACTTGCGGCTGGCGTACATGCATGGCCGCAAAGAATCCTCTCGTTCTTGAAGCAACACAGCTCCTATTCCCTTGTCTGACGCATCAGTGCGGACAATAAATTGTATGGCTCAGAAAATTGATTCGATTGAATCCTAGAAATACTTTACTGGGTTTAGCGGTAAGGCCAGCTCGACGGAGAGCGATAAAGACTCCACGAAGGGCCGCTAGATGGCCCGACCAATCGGCTTGATAAATGCAAATGTCGTCGAAGTACAACAAAACAGAACGCATGTGTTGGAGAAAGACTGTCATCATGCGCGCGAAAGTGGCAGGGGCAGTAACCAATCCAAAGGGCATGTAACGCCACTGCATCAGACCCAAGAGGATCTGGAAAGCGATATATTGTTTGCTATTTTCCTCAAGGGGAATTTGCCAGGAGCCCTTGGAGAGGTCAATCTTTGAAAAGATCGTTGCCTTCGCCAATTGTGCGAAAAGATCCTCTTGGTTGGGAATCGGTTCAGCACCATATATCGTAACCGCATTAAGTTTCCGATAGTCAAATACAAAAGCGCACGGTATCGTCCTTCTTTTTGACTAGGACGATGGGCGAACAATACGGGCTCGTCGATCGCTCTATTACCCTCAGCTGGAGCATGTTACTTACCTCGGTTATTATAGTATCCTGCGCGTGCAAGGGGGGGGGGTGGGTACGGTTTAACAAAGACGGGTATATCCGTCTGTAATCGGATGACACGATGTACCAATGAGGTACAACCTGGTAGATCCGTAAATACCGCAGTAAACTCCTGAAGCAGGTCCGTCATATCCTGTCTTTGAGACGGAGAATGTGGCTGATGTCCATATCAATCCGGATCTTTCTCTGATGTATTTATATTTATCGGGTCATCATCATCAATTGAAACCAAGGCGGCATTGGCCTGTGCGACTGCATGACCGCGATTGTTCTGGCGATTATCGTCGGATAGGTATTCCTTGAGCATATTGATATGAAACACTTTGTCCTGTCCCCGAATATTTATCAGAATAATTAACTCTGGAAAGTCTCTTTTGGACCTTGAACGGTCCGTCCAAGTAAGCAGGAGTTTATTTTTCGTCTCCGGTAGGAGAACAAGGGTTTGGTCTCCGACGAATAGGGTTCGCAATTTGCTACCTTGATTGCGATATGATTTATAAGTGCTCGCCTGAGCACCTGCAGATTTCTGTGCAAGTTGACATGTATTAAGAATTCGGTGTCGAAGATCGACAACGTATTGATACGCAGATCGCATATCATTTTCGTCGGTATTTGATCCGGCGAATAAATCATGCAGTATGGCCATTGGGCCACGCGGTTTGCGACCATAAAGTAATTCGAATGGGGAAAAACCCGTCGATGCATTTGGTAGTTCTAGGTAGGCAAAAAGAATAGCGGGGAGCTGACGATCCCAATCACTTAGCTTATAGGCAGACACCCGCGTAAGCATAGCTTTCATGCTAGCATTCCATCTTTCACAACATCCATTGGATTGTGTGTGGAAAGGGGATATCAATCTTTGTTTAATGGCTACCAATTCCAGGACTTCCTTAAACAGTTCAGAGGTAAACTGAGGTCCTCTGTCCAATAAGATTTCAGACGGAAATCCAACGCGTGAGAAAACAGTAATAAGGGCTTCAGCCACATGATCGGCTGAAATGTCCTTTTGGGGAATGGCCTCTGGCCAACGGGTTGCGTAGTCAATGACAGAAAGTATGAACCGATGGCCTCTGTCAGACTTCTGCAGAGGGCCAACTATATCCACGGCGACGCGCCCAAATGGTCTGGAGACCGCTGGCATTTCCTGCAGAGGAGCTCGCGTTCTCTTCCTTTAGGAGTACGTTTTTGACATACGTCACATGTCGACAAGTAGAGGTTAACATCCGCGTAAATGCTGGGCCAGAAAAATTGGGATAATATTCGAGACTTAGTTCTAGCCTTCCCTTGGTGGCCTGATAAAGACGTTTCATGCGCAAGGCGAAGAATCTCGCGGCGGAAAGATCTGGGTACCACAAGTTGCATAATCGTTTCACGCCTGCCTCGAAAATTACGATATAATAAGTCATCTTTGATAAGAAACTTTGAGGTATCCGGCGCTGTAGGATCAACTTTAGCGTACAACGGTTTCAGTGATGGATCAGAGGGTTGTTCGTCATGGAATGCACTAGGAGTTCTGTTAAAGTCAAACGCAAGGGTACGCAACGTACCATCCGGCTGGTGACGCGCCTGATGATGTGTGGTCGCGCCGGCGATATTATCGTCTTCAGTTCAAATTTCCAAGTTACTCGCTCTCTGTATGTGTGTGTGTGCCGCTATCGGATGCTGCCCCATAGCCCGACTCTCTCGCTCTCTGTATGTGTGTGTGCCGGTATCGGATGCTGCCCCATAGCCCGACTCTCTCGCTCTCTGTATGTGTGTGTGTGTGCCGGTATCGGATGCTGCCCCATAGCCCGACTCTCTCGCTCTCTGTATGTGTGTGTGTGTGCCGGTATCGGATGCTGCCCCATAGCCCGACTCTCTCGCTCTCTGTATGTGTGTGTGTGCCGCTATCGGATGCTGCCCCATAGCCCGACTCTCTCGCTCTCTGTATATGTGTGTGTGTGCCGGTATCGGATGCTGCCCCATAGCGAAACTCTCGCTCTCTGTATGTGTGTGTGTGCCGGTATCGGATGCTGCCCCATAGCCCGACTCTCTCGCTCTCTGTATATGTGTGTGTGCCGGTATCGGATGCTGCCCCATAGCCCGACTCTCTTGCTCTCTGTATGTGTGTGTGTGTGTGCCGGTATCGGATGCTGCCCCATAGCCCGACTCTCTTGCTCTCTGTATGTGTGTGTGCGTGTGCCGGATGAGGATGCTGCCCCATAGCCCGACTCTCTCGCTCTCTGTATGTGTGTGCCGGTATCGGATGCTGCCCCATAGCCCGACTCTCTCGTTCTCTGTATGTGTGTGTGTGTGTGCCGGTATCGGATGCTGCCCCATAGCCAGGCTCTCTCGCTCTCTGTATGTGTGTCACTGTTTGTTTCTGCTATTATGATTCTCTGATTCCCTTCACTCTGTGTGTGTGTGTGTGTGTCTATATTTGTGTGTGTGTTTGCTTCTGGATCTAATTCTACGCCTCCCATCAACCCCACCACCCCCCCCCCTTCTGTGTGTGTCTGTGTTTGTTTGTACATCGCTTATCCCGCCTCTCTCTATGAGCCTTCGGAGTCTCCCCCCCCCCACCCCCCACATCTCTGTGCGTGGTTTTGCTTCTGTATCAGAATGTCTCCCCCCCCCCCCCAACCCCCACATCTCTGTGCGTGGTTTTGCTTCTGTATCAGAATGTCTCTCCCCCCCCCACCCCCCACATCTCTGTGCGTGGTTTTGCTTCTGTATCAGAATGTCTCTCCCCCCCCCCACCCCCCACATCTCTGTGCGTGGTTTTGCTTCTGTATCAGAATGTCTCTCCCCCCCCCCACCCCCCACATCTCTGTGCGTGGTTTTGCTTCTGTATCAGAATGTCTCTCCCCCCCCCCCACCCCCCACATCTCTGTGCGTGGTTTTGCTTCTGTATCAGAATGTCTCTCCCCCCCCCCCCACCCCCCACATCTCTGTGCGTGGTTTTGCTTCTGTATCAGAATGTCTCTCCCCCCCCCCACCCCCCACATCTCTGTGCGTGGTTTTGCTTCTGTATCAGAATGTCCCCCCCCCCACCCCCCACATCTCTGTGCGTGGTTTTGCTTCTGTATCAGAATGTCTCTCCCCCCCCCACCCCCCACATCTCTGTGCGTGGTTTTGCTTCTGTATCAGAATGTCTCTCCCCCCCCCCCACCCCCCACATCTCTGTGCGTGGTTTTGCTTCTGTATCAGAATGTCTCTCCCCCCCCCCCCCCACATCTCTGTGCGTGGTTTTGCTTCTGTATCAGAATGTCTCTCCCCCCCCCCCACCCCCCACATCTCTGTGCGTGGTTTTGCTTCTGTATCAGAATGTCTCTCCCCCCCCCCCCACCCCCCACATCTCTGTGCGTGGTTTTGCTTCTGTATCAGAATGTCTCTCCCCCCCCCCACCCCCCACATCTCTGTGCGTGGTTTTGCTTCTGTATCAGAATGTCTCTCCCCCCCCCCACCCCCCACATCTCTGTGCGTGGTTTTGCTTCTGTATCAGAATGTCTCTCCCCCCCCCCCACCCCCCACATCTCTGTGCGTGGTTTTGCTTCTGTATCAGAATGTCTCTCCCCCCCCCCCACCCCCCACATCTCTGTGCGTGGTTTTGCTTCTGTATCAGAATGTCTCTCCCCCCCCCCCCACCCCCCACATCTCTGTGCGTGGTTTTGCTTCTGTATCAGAATGTCTCTCCCCCCCCCCCCACCCCCCACATCTCTGTGCGTGGTTTTGCTTCTGTATCAGAATGTCTCCCCCCCCCCACCCCCCACATCTCTGTGCGTGGTTTTGCTTCTGTATCAGAATGTCTCCCCCCCCCCACCCCCCACATCTCTGTGCGTGGTTTTGCTTCTGTATCAGAATGTCTCCCCCCCCCCCCACCCCCCACATCTCTGTGCGTGGTTTTGCTTCTGTATCAGAATGTCTCTCCCCCCCCCCCACCCCCCACATCTCTGTGCGTGGTTTTGCTTCTGTATCAGAATGTCTCTCCCCCCCCCCACCCCCCACATCTCTGTGCGTGGTTTTGCTTCTGTATCAGAATGTCTCTCCCCCCCCCCACCCCCCACATCTCTGTGCGTGGTTTTGCTTCTGTATCAGAATGTCTCTCCCCCCCCCCACCCCCCACATCTCTGTGCGTGGTTTTGCTTCTGTATCAGAATGTCTCTCCCCACCCCCCACATCTCTGTGCGTGGTTTTGCTTCTGTATCAGAATGTCTCTCCCCCCCCCACCCCCCACATCTCTGTGCGTGGTTTTGCTTCTGTATCAGAATGTCTCTCCCCCCCCCACCCCCCACATCTCTGTGCGTGGTTTTGCTTCTGTATCAGAATGTCTCTCCCCCCCCCCACCCCCCACATCTCTGTGCGTGGTTTTGCTTCTGTATCAGAATGTCTCTCCCCCCCCCCACCCCCCACATCTCTCCCCCAGACCGATCTCTCTACGTTTTCATTTTTGTTTCTCTATGGGAGTTTCCTCCAACCTCCAGCCGATCTCTATCTCTATGTGTATAATTATGTGTCAACTCCCACCCCATTTTATCTTTATGTGTGCGTGTTTATGCGTACAGGAGTGTGTGTACAGGTGTGTGTGTGTGTGTACATAGAAAAGTCTGTGTGTGTGTTATTATGTATGGTTACGTTTGCATAGGTGTATACCAATGTAGGGAAGGATTTGGTTGGAGGGAGCACACAGAACATTGTGGTTCGTCAAATGGGGGGGGGGGGGGAGGGGGACATTTATGTATTTCATTCATGAAAATCAAAGTCGGCTACATCAAGACAAAGTACTTTATGGATGACCTCGTCATAGGTATTCTCAGACCCAAATTCACATAAAAGTTAGGTTTTTATTTCCAGCATGCAGTCCATGACAGCGCAACTTCTCAGCGCCAGATGTACATTTTCTCATGTCTTTAAGCTGAAAGTGCTGCCTATGTTGAATTGTGTTATTTATTTTGTGAAGAAAAGTTGAAACAGAATCATTGTGGTTTATGTTTGAATCTCGCCCTGCATGTGCTGACAGAGGGTCAATAATAATAATAATTTTAAAAATCTGGCACAAAAAGATAAAATTATAAAATTACTGAATTTAAATCTCATTTATGTTCATTAGTTCGTATCATCCTTTTACAATGTGAAGCCACAGCTAGTTATAATCTAAAGAAGAAACCTGCTTGTGATTGTGTCTGTGGAAGTGCAATAGAGCAAAATTATAAACCATCTATTCCTGCAGAGAGAGAGAGAGAGAGAAAGCAAAAGAGGGAGAGGAAGAGAGGAGGGAGAGAAATAGAGAGGAGAGAAAGAGAGAGAAACAGGGAGAGAGAGAGAGAGAGATGAGAGAAAGAGTGAGAAGGAGAGAGAGAGAGAGAACGACAGAAAGAGAGAGAGAACAACCTAAGACATTCAGATGTACGTTCTCATTTCCCAAGGTGACCTTGATTCAACAAAGATTTTCCATCTTCAGCCGTTCTCCTGATCTCTGACAGTTTTTCATTGTTTTATCGTAGTTGTGGCAGAAAGTGAAATTGTAACATTGTAATGGTCATCATGCGGGCTCAAGTTTCAGGCTGAACCCAAGGAAACCAAATTTTTGATGACTCAGTCTGTCGCTGGTTTTGTCTTTTCTTCTCTGTTCCTTCAAAAATCCACAACAAAAGAACAAAAATGCGCGGAACAGGGAAATATATCATGTTCAACAGGTTTCTAATTTCGTGCGTGAAGTGTATTTTGCTCAAAGAGGTTATATATAGCTAGAGGTCAGACTAGCGCTACGCAAGCCTCCGCGTGGCGTTGTCGGTAGGTGGAGTAAAAGATGGCGGCCAACTTACGGCAAGCCTGCCTCGACCTAGACAGTACGGCTAAAGTAAACAAATCCAAGCCTAAAATGATACGGTCTTTCAGATTGTTTGAACGGGGATTACAGTAGTAATGAGCAGACTTAATTTATGGATTGGGTGAACCGCAAAAATGTAAAAAATGTAATCCCACCAAAAGAAAAGAAACAAACATTATGAATTGTGACAAAATACAAAATGTACGGATGAATTTGAACCTCCATCTCTAAAGAGGAATGAACAAGAATAAAATACTGAGGCCTTCCGACAAAAACTACTTTCGTTAGCACTGGCCTTGACACCGTGTTTGCAATCGCTTGCCGTAAGCAAAGATGGCTGCCGGGCTTTTTATTATTTTGCGGACATGTGACGTGACCGACTCTTACCTCTAAGTTTATTATAAACTCTTTGGTTTTGCATAGTATTCACTAATCGTTTTCTCGCTCAAGGTGAACACATAGTTTAGTGCGTAGAAATGTTGTTGTTTTTGCAATACTTCAGTGTAAATATTATGGTTTAAAAACGCAAAGAAACAAACACAAAATCAGGTCCCAACATCAGTTCCAAAATTTTTTTGTGAACTTTCAGCTCATGCAAAATGTCAAATAAATCCAACGGAAAATTTCGAGAACATCGATGTTGACCCTGCTCAAGCAAAAAAAGATATACCAGAATTGTGTCGTTACTTGAACATTGTCAGAGTAAAACTGTACCTGAAATATTGATTAAATAGACAAAATTTCTACCCCTCTCTCCTCACCCGAAAAAACAAGCCAGATCAAGCAAAGATGACGTAACAACTTGGGGGGGGGGGGGGGGGGGAGAAAATGAAGAACGCATAATTTGAGGGAATGACGCCAGAATGAGTCAGGATGAGAAAGAAGAAAAAAAGGAATATCAAGTAAACTCCAAAAACAACAAGTAATACTGTGTTTTTCCCTATCTGCACCCCCCCCCCCCACCTCCCCAACCTCCCCCACCTCCCCAACCTCCCCAACCTCCCCCACCTCCCCCACCTCCCCCACCTCCCCAACCTCCCCAACCTCCCCAACCTCCCCCACCTCTCCAACCTCCCCCACCTCCCCAACCTCCCCAACACTTCCTCCAGTCTGAGATGACAACCTGCACGATTTCTAAAACGTTCAAATCACATTTGAGTCCAGGATTCTCAAACGGGAGACATCGAACTCCCGGGAGTGGAACTGGGGAGGAATGCCAGTCAAAGGAGGAACTTCAAAGTGGGAAAGACTGGGTTATCTGTACATTGTGCATGCAGTACTGTAAGGCTGGGTTATCTCTACATTGTGCATGCAGTACTGTAAGACTGATGTTATCTGTACACTGTGCATGCAGTACTGTAAGACTGAGAAACTAATAATTATTTTTATGAAAACTCATTTTGGACGGGGATTTCATGTAATCTCTGAACTATCCACTGAAGGATAATGACCGGTGATTTCATGAATTTACTAGTGAGATAAACTTGTGACAGCTAATCCGCTCTGTCCACTGACTAGTTCATTTGACGTCAGCAGGTAATCGCTTTGATGATCAATCTAAATCTAAGTCCATTGTTCACGTATTTGTTAACGTTAGAGAAATTCTGCACTCCTCTTGTCCTGTGGTCGGTGGAGTTGTTTATAGTGGCTAGTTAGATCTAGGTCCACGACGCGTCAGAGAGCTGAAACAGTTTTGACCAGATATGAAAATGATCCACGGAAAATCCCATCATCCAAAGAGTGGACGGTCGGCGCTAATGGTGACATGGTGTACATTCTGAGTGCGTGCTTGTCTGACAATAATCTCCTAAACTGGAATTTTGTGATTAACTTTGTTCAGCTTTAGAAGAGTTCTCTCCCATCATTCTGGAATGAAGTGTTACCCTCTTCAGCTTTTTCATTTGTCAGTGGCGCTAGAATTGTTCCTGGGCCGGCGGCACACTGAGGCAAATCTATTTTGTGTTTGCTTTGACTCAGTGAGCGAGCGAGATTTCCACAAGCCGACTTAGGACAGTTTTGATGCTGGGCCCAAACCAATGAGACATATTACTTGTTTTAGTCTCGCCAGTGAGTGACCACCCGTTCAATTCCATAAGTCACACTATACAGTCATTAAAGGTGAGAGGCAAAACAGACTTGACTGAGTGCAATATCAGCGTCATTTTTATTCACCTCTCAAACATGAATGAAAATGTTAATCTGACAGAGTGATACATCCACCGTAGCAGACATCTCTTGTGACACCGAAAGAACTAATGGCCTTATCATGCAGCTCACACACTGCTGACATGAAGTGACAAGGGCCCAGGCGGTGTGCAGAACAATCCAGGAGCTGTGGTGAACAAGACTGGCAAGTGATCAGTACAAAATGGCAGTGAAAGACGGTTTATATAAAGGTCATCACTCAAGAAATCATCCAGATTTATACCCTGTGTGTCTCTTAGGTATGGACGATATGTGTGTGTGTGTGTGTGTGTGAATAAGTCCCTCTGTCTTCATGAAGCTGTGTGCAGCGGGTGTTCCTCTAGCTGCCACGCCTACATTAAAAATACAACTGTAGTGATGCAAAGAGTTGAAAACATGAACAACAACAAAAAAGCTTTAAGAAAAGGACAACGAGCAACTCTATTTGCCAGCGACCACGGTTCAACTGTTGTTATAAATAGACATCAGGGCTGCAATGCAAGAACAGTTTTATTCCTTCTACAAGAAAATGATTCGGGCCGAGTAAAGAAAAAACGTATTTTTGCTTTTATTATGATTATTGTCACAGGTAATTCAAGGATTTCATGAAAACGCCGGTCATCATATTTATTGAACTCATGAACTCCCTGAAGATTTAGAATTTAATGAAATGATCGATATGTCCAGTAATTTCATGAAATCCCTACAATGTACAATCTTACTGCAACATAGTTTGAAGTTTTATGATCGGCTGAAATAGGGATTTCCTTTTTATTTGATTGCAATATTGGTCAAGAAATTTGCATAAATTGTTTCAATAATGATCAGTGTAAAAATATCATGATGAAAGACAACAAACTAGATGGCAATTTAAATTGAGAGAGGAATTGAGGAAGCCTGACATTTTAAGGTGAGAAATTAGACCTGGAACTCTGAGAACCGCTGATTATGTTGAAAGAAATTGAGACGATTTTTTTAAATCAAGAAAAATCTTACATAACATGTCCATTTTTGTGTGCGCACATAAAATATCATGTGTGTCTCTGTGTCTGTGTGTCTGTGTGTATGTGTGCACGCGCGCATGAGTATGTGGGTGTGTGTTTGCGTGTGTGTGCTAATGTATGTGTACAGAACTCCAACAGCAAGGGGAAGAAATAAAAATAAAAAATGTTTCCACTATCTGAGATTTTGGACAGAAAAAAACAATGCTGTTGCCGCTTCCTCGGTCATCGATCTGAAAATAAATCTGAACATCACGGAGTTGCTAGAGATGAGGGCCAGGTTGGCGCGACATTCACGATTCACCTGTCTGTTTCACATCATGCTAGCACAAGACACCTGTACTGTATCTTAGTTTCACCACAACCAATCATGATTTATGCTATGCTTTTTTTCATGCAAACCAGATAAAGTTCGAGTAGACGGTAAAAGAATAGAAAAAGCAGCCACATTTTGGGAGAAAAAAACTTTTAGCACAAATAATAAACTTCTTATTTAAATAGTTTTTGTTATTGTTTGTTGTTTTTGTTTTTGTTTTGTGCAAACTGCCTCTTTCAGTTTCAGGCTGAATAATTTATCTTAGAAAGAACATAAAAGACCGAGTTAGTAGACATGATGTAGACAGT
Source organism: Onchidella celtica (assembly GCA_963931925.1). Lineage (NCBI taxonomy): Eukaryota > Metazoa > Mollusca > Gastropoda > Systellommatophora > Onchidiidae > Onchidella > Onchidella celtica. The sequence continues at coordinate 923,605 of OZ007575.1, forward strand.
AAGACACCGAGTCAGTAGACATGATGTAGACAGTAGGACACCGAGTCAGTAGACATGATGTAGACAGTAAGACACCGAGTCAGTAGACATGATGTAGACAGTAAAACACCGAGTCAGTAGACATGATGTAGACAGTAAGACACCGAGTCAGTAGACATGATGTAGACAGTAAGACACCGAGTCAGTAGACATGATGTAGACAGTAAGACACCGAGTCAGTAGACATAATGTAGACAGTAAAACACCGAGTCAGTAGACATGATGTAGACCAGGCATGTCAAACATGCGGCCCGCGGGCCGCATGCGGCCCTTTAAAAGCAAAGTTGCGGCCCTCGTAAAGGTTTCTACAGTGCGAGCACATTTTATTTTCGTAATATAAATTTTATATATTTTTTCGTAATATAAATGGCAATGTTTGGTTCTACCTATGTGTGTGAACAGCTATTTTCTTTCATGCAATCAACAAAAACCTCTCAGAGAACAAGGCTGGCTGATCAGCATTTACATCTTTGATCAAAGTCGGAGCTGCACAGACCCTTCAGCCGGACATACCAAAAACTGTCAGCCAAAAAAGATGTCAAACCTCAGGACAAAAAGACTAAAACCTTTTGAATAGTAGCAAATAAATGTTTCAGTTTTAAACTGTTGTGTTCTTTTAACTATGTTTTTGTTGCTGTTGCAAAATACGAAAATACTATGTCCTTAATTTTTTTTTTCAAACTATTAAACTTTATCAGTTTGTATTCATGAATGTTGCTAAAACATTCGTATACATAATTATGGTATGTGCATATTAAGCAACAAAATATCCTGCAGTAAATTTTATTCAGTGACTTCAATTACTTGTTACATTCAACTCGCTCAACCTCCTCATTATCAATGCTTAATGGTGGTAAAGCTGCCGTATTTGTCCTAAAATCAATTACAATCTCTTTTATTTTCTCCACATTCAATACAAGAAAATGATCATGGCACCACTGTACAAATCTGGCTATTTCTGTAATATAGGCGTCTTCATCGACTGAGTTCTTGATAAGACCTTGGATGGTAGTGTCATCTGCAAATTTGATTATATGAATATTGTCAGACTCACTTCTGCATTGACTGGTATAAATGGTGGAGAGACAGGGGATAAAACGCAGCCTTGTGGCGCTCCTGTGTTCGTATAGAGAGTTGATGACGTAAAAATACTCTGTCCAGCATTCAAACTTACATACTGGGGTCGATTAGTCAGGAAATCTAGTGCCCACGATACAATATGTTTGTTGACATTCATTTCCAACAGTTTTGAAACGAGGTGATGTGGTTGAATGGTATTGAAGGCGCTGGAAAAGTCTACGAAAAGGACTCGCGCATAGTTCTTTGGAATGTCAAGATGTTTGTAGACGTTGTCAAGAAAGTATAAGATGGCATCTTCCACACCCCTTTTCTCTCGGTAAGCAAATTGCATCGGATCATTGCATGGAAACAACAATAACACTGCAATCATTATATGCTAACAGTAACGCTACGCTCATTACATATAACAATAGTATAATAATCACTACATGAAGATAATAATACTGCAATCATTACGTAAGGGCAATTATAGCACTACAATCATTACATGGAAAGAATAACAATGTAATCATTATATTATGCAGGCAACAACAACACTACAATCGTTACACGGAAACAACAATAACACTACAATTATTAAATGAGAACAATAACAATCCAATCAGTATACGCATCACTAATACAACAATCACTACAGAAATAATACCATCACAATCATGACATAGAAACAATCACTACATGGAATTCGTAACTCTACAATCATTACGAGGAAACAATAACACTAAAATTACTCCATGGAAATAATAACATTTGAAATAGAACGAAATTTTTCATGCCCATTTCGTACCTGACCTCCCACCCATCCATCCCACCCCCACGCCTTCCCCCTTTCTGCTATGCACAAACAGCACGAGACCTACGACCAGATGTCCGGGCAAAATGGAACCCTGGTCAACCGCCGGCCAGCCTACAAAAAAATTCTGCATTATCCGTCTAGTATCTTCCCATTGAATGACATTGTCACGCCATCTATACACCAGCCATGGAGGTGAACAATCAAAAATGTAGGCCTAGTTTCCTCTCAATGCAGCGTTGAAATCAACTCTTTGCTGTCAATCAGTATGTAAGCCAACAGTTTTTTCCTTCTCCAGGAAAGTTTTGTATCCGGGAGTTGGGCAGTTAATTTGTCCACGACACCGACAAATATAACTGTAATAATTGACTCTTTTTGTCTTGGCAGACGGTCAGCAGCTAAATAGTTTTTGTGCTGCATGCCTGGGCTGTGGGTATCGAGAAAGTGCCTAGCCCATGGTGCACTTTCCCCCTCTCGACAGTGTTGATTGGATCCATTGGAACGACATGGTCGATACGCGTGGAATCAACAGTGTTGCAGGAGGTGCATTCCTCCGTCTAGTCTGCCTTTACGGGTTCTCCCTATTTTTAATAATTAATAACGAATTACATACATTTTTTGTTGTTGTTGGAGATAAAGGGGGGAGGGGGAGGGGTGATATGGCTGAATTTTAATCTATTAATTTTAGGTTTCAATTTTGCCCGGGCAGCGGCTTGTACGGCCTACTCTTTACGATTTCCAACTGCCAAGGTTTCATTAACGTGCACACGGGCCCTCCGAATTTTTCATCCTCATCCGAGATTAGGTACTCGATTCTAACCACCAATAGGATCAGGGACACGAATATATGAGAAAAATCCCAATTTCCAACGTGCCAGCACAATCTGGGTTTCGAACCCGGGACCCTTGGCACGAGAGGCGAGCACCTTGCCTCGAGACCACCTTGTCCCATAAATGTAACTGTAAATAAGTTTTTATTGGTTAACACGCGGTTTTACATAATAATTTTGAAACTTCGATATTTGCTCAGATCAGCCTGAAAAAATCTTGATTAGATGATGATGTATCTGTGGTGTAAATTTGAAACGTGAGATATTAAATACATGTATCACTAGTCAACATGGGCGAGCAGGATGTCCAGTGGCGTAGCGATGCTGAAGAAATGTCATTTTAATTGTAATAAAAGTACAACTGCAGGAAAAATGAATGTAGCTTTATTCCTGACAGTGCGATGAGACCCTTAGGCTAGTAGTGAAAGTGTGTTTGTCGTTGGGGTATTTTCATTCATGTATTTGCTTATCTTAGTCATCAGAATGGGGAAAAAGAACGAATCACAGTCAACTTTTCAGTCCCCGCCTTGATATGAGTGTGAATTTCTATCGATCAGAAAAGCAAGAGAGAAAAAGAAAGTGAAAATGTCCGGCGGATAATCCAGAACGCTGATGCTGTTCCGTACAGAAACTAAACAGAAAAAAAAAAATCAAAGTTTTGTCTGTGAATATTCATGAAGTCCCAAAATAATGGGTATATTAAATATGGCAGGGGACCCATAGGGTAAGCGGGATTCGTGGTTACTTGGTCAAGAACCGAACACTGGTGACCCGAGTCACACACTGGTGACTCGAGTCGCAGATCCACAGCTCAGGCGATTTCTTGGCGATACTAAGGCAGTTTTTTTTTTCTTTTGGCTAGAGAATTAAAAGGGGCACAACCCTACAGAAAGACTTTCCCAATTCCGATGCACTGATTGCCAAAATGCAGTTGTAAAATTGTCTCTTGAACATGTTGGCTCCTTATTTGTTTGATTGCATGTTTGTTTGCAAAGAAGTTTATCCTTTGCAGAGAAAACTTCAAAGGAAACCGTTTGGAACTGTCGCAAACATGGAATTTGTTTTGTGATGAGGGTTGTCTGTACAAGTTTAATTGGTCTTTAGAGAGTGAAGGGACCCGGCCTGAGACAGATAGTACCCGTTCACTCAGTATTCATTCTAGTACAGTAGACTACTATTCTGGTTTTTCTTACCGTTCAAATATTCACTTAGAAAGTTGAAATATCACATAGACAATTCAAATGTCACATAGCAAACTGAATGCCACAAAAGATGTCCAAAAAACAAGTTCAAATATAATTATGAAAAAAATTTCAAAAGCCTCATAGTGAAATCATTATCGTCAATGCTGATCGCGTACGAAAACGATGATTAGGCGCTCAGTGTAATCATTGGAGATAATTGCGTGAACAAACATCAGTCTCTTCTCATGTGCTGAAAAATTTGGACCAAATCAGATTGCCATCGAAAGAAGAAAAATGCCAACTATATAGTTAGACAAAAATAACCAGCAAAAACAAAATTCACCTGCAGGAAACTTTTGTTAGTAACGATTTTTATATTCACCTTTCCCACTCAATGGGCATTAAAAGGACGACCGCCCATCACAGCACACGAAGGGCAGGGAATGACAAAGGTGCTGTTGCCTTTCCTGATGATGGTCAGAGAGCAGCAAAGGTTACGAGCGAGAGGGCGCGACCGTGTTCTTCCTAAAGTGGTAGAGGTACAACCTGACTATTCCTTGGCGATGATCACTAACGAGATACTTGTCAGCTTGCCCAACCTGAGGCAAATGACAACAACAGTAATGAGTAACATCCTTACAGCCCTTTATTACACTTAAAAAACTTGAAGATGTCCCAGCTCAACTTAATCCCGACAATACAAAAGCTTTGAGACGCGAATATACTGCACAGTTAATGCAGAACACTCTTGGACTTCGTATTTGTCGACCAAACAGGAATCAGCCAGTGGACCAAGCTGACTAGGGGCAGGGCATGTGGGGGCGAGGGAGCTGTTGAAGTCTAACAGGGAAGGCGAGGGCCAAATCTTACAATAACATTTGCAGTAAATGCATATGATGGTCGCGTGCGTTTTGATGATCTTTAAGCCAATCCTGACATAAGGCAGTATGGCCGCTCATCGATTCAACACTTTCCTGCAGGAAGAAGCCCATGCTTACAATCCGGGACTGGCGCATCCCTGACAAGAAATCTGCTTCGTTTTTGACATTGTGCACATGGACACACCTTAAAGACCGGCCATCAAGACGAGGTTACGATGACCCTTCCTTCCTTTTCACCCTTTCACAACATAATGAGGAGATTTAATGCTTTCGCTCTTTGGAAACAAGGACTGAACAGAAGGTTGGCTTAAGTGAGACACCAGTTTTTGAGACTAGTCCATCAAGTACACACAGCAATACTTGCCTAAAATCGCAGAAGAGACGGATGATGTCAACCACAACACAATGGAAGCAACGCTGAGAGGAATGCAAGCTTATTATGCCACTTTGCTTTCAGATGGAAAATATTTTCATATGAACTGTTGTCAACATAGTCACATGAAGTCAATACGAACCTCAGTTTTCGTTGACTTTGTTACAATTTGTGGGTTTTGTTTTAAGTTTCTATTTTTTTACTTTTGCGGGTTTTACACTTTTTTGATCTTATTGTGCTTCTTGAATGTTTTCCAACTTTTTGCAGGTTTTATCAAGTTAATGTGGTCTCAGCTTTTCGTATTCAGTTCAGATATTGTACTTGAATTTCATGTGTGGCATTTGAATTTTCTGTTTGTTGTAGTTGTCCCATCTGTATTGACATCTGTGGTTTCTAGATTTGCAGCTGAAGGTTTGATGACGCAAGGTTTACTTTTGAACTTGCTATGTGTCATGATCATCTGTTTGCTGCATTTGAACTCTCCATTGTTATACTTGAGCTGAAAAAAACTATTCACCTAGTAATCACGGTTCTGTTGATGTCATGGTTCTACCAAGGTCGATACCCGGTATCTGTGATGACCAAACAGAACGGTTCTTTCCCAGCTCCGAAGTTAAATCTTCAAAGGGACGCAATCGTGGTCTCCGGCGTGACACCTGAAGGAAATTCAAAGTTTTGTTTTGCAGTGTTTTATTTTGGCGCTTCTAGACATTCCCAGCGACACTTCATTTTCTATTTTCTTTATCCCAACCCAGTTTTTGTACAACGACTCAGTAGGACTGGCTGTCTTATCTTCTTAGTTTGACTGTCTGGACTGAATAAATAGCGATGGCCAGATTGTGCAGTTCTGTCTCCTGCTCGGCCGCGTCACACAAGTACAGTAAGTACCACACACTAAAGTCATACTTTGGCTGCTGACGCGAGTTGAGATTTTCCTGTTCATGTTACTTTAATAATGCATTATTTATAATTTCGCATCTTCTGCCACCTGAAAAAAATTCAGCTACGTTGGGCAGGACTCCAGACTCCCTAAGCAAATCTTCTTCTCTGAGCTCTCCAATGGAACGAGGAATGTTGGGGCCCCAAAGAGACGTTACAAAGACACTCTCAAGCAATCACTGAAGGCCTTTGCCATTGATGTGAGTGAGTGGGAAAAGCTCTCGCTCGATCGTGCAAATTGGAGGGCGGCCCTTACCAGAGGCAGCAAAGCATGGGAAGCTGACAGAGTCCAGCAGGCTATCAAAAAAAAAGAGAACGGCGCAAGAAAAGGCCCAGTGGTACTGAACCAACGGAGCACTCTTGTGACTTATGTGGAAGGGTCGGCAGGGCAAAAATAGGACTTATCAGTCACATGAGAAGCCATAAGTCATGAAAGAACAGTCTTTCCATTCTGTCCTCTGTGTCCTTTACTTCTCTTTATTGTCCATGTGTTGAAATTCTCAACAATTTCTGTTCTTTATTCCTCTGGTGTTGTTAAGGTCATCATCATACCTGATGGACGAACTATTATTTATAATTTCACTGCTTGTAACCTTATGCATTGAGATTCCCTGCTATCGAATGTTTCCGTAGATGCAATAATTGACTTAGAAAGTGAACAATTGTGTAGAAATGATTTGATCTAATGACAGAAATGGAAAATAATATAAGGAGATTCCATAACGTCATGAGAAAAATGTCATAAACTCTTTGTCACTGCTGTGACTTTAAATGTGTTTGTGTGTAGATCTGATTAGTCCAAACAGATAACGAGGACACGAGTGAATTATTTTATATTAACCATGTGATCTAGATTTTGCATGATTCGTTACAAGACATTCTAGAGAGATGGGACTTTTCTGTCCGTAAACTGTCATTTAGGAACGGCTGGGAAGGGGGGGTGGGGACCCTGAGAAAAAACCCGATGCTCAAGTTTTGATCCTAATTTCCACAGCGCCACCGCCGCCATCCCCGCCCCGCCATGTATCTGTACGTCTTGATGATCTCTTTGCCAGTCCTGGCCACTGTCCAGGCAGCCAGCCTCAAACCTTACGATCAAACGGCCGAAGCATTGTTTAATATCATTGACCTAGACATGAACGGCTGGATTGACAACGCAGAAGTTGTAGCTTACTTTAAGGTTTGTTCGTCTACAACAGTTATGGCAAATTCTGTAGGATTGAGTGTATAATTGATCTGATGATATTTGTATTGAGTCCCAGTGTGGTTTTATGTTCTTTTTCAAATGTCCTTGGCCACCTCTACTTTTTATATTTGTAGATCTTGAATTTGGCCACCTCTACTTGTTATAGTTTGTAGATCTTGAATTTGGCCACCTCTACTTGTTATAGTTTGTAGATCTTGAATTTGGCCACCTCTACTTTTTATATTTGTAGATCTTGAATTTGGCCACCTCTACTTGTTATAGTTTGTAGATCTTGAATTTGGCCACCTCTACTTGTTATAGTTTGTAGATCTTGAATTTGGCCACCTCTACTTGTTATAGTTTGTAGATCTTGAATTTGGCCACCTCTACTTGTTATAGTTCGTAACAGTTGATGCAAATTTCAGCACGTTATGATGGGGAGAGTCAGATGAACTGATCGTCTACCCCTTAAAAACGAAACTGTCTCGAACTGTTGTAGAAATAAATAACAGGATCCGATAAACACTTAATACTAACGTTTAATAACTGTAAACAAGAGCTGATATCCACTAGTTACTCACACCTATCAGGGAAGGCACTTACACTTCTACTACAACTGGATTTTCACCTCCGATTTGCACCCCACGATCTGCACCCACGGTTTGCACTCCTCCTACTCGCCTGGCCCTCCTTATATATATTCTGTCCAGGAACGTTCAGGAAGCAGCTTAACCGCCCCATAAGCACGAGACAGACCTAGATCGTTCGGGACACATACAAGCCACCCAATCGTACACAGACACGTCACAGAATTACATCACTCAAGGTCGACCTAGGGTAATCTCGGATACTGCACTACCTTCTAGACCTTCTAGATTTTCTACAGTGAAACAAACAAGCCACACGGCGAGACATCAAAGAGAAATACCGGCCTTGCTGGCGAGAGGGGGGGGGGGAGGAAGGTCGCCGAGTGAGACTCGCCATGCAGGGGTGAAAAAATATCGATCGTTCAACTAGTGGGACGCTACATAGTTGTAGATATTGAATTTGGCCACCTCTACTTTTTATAGTTGTAGATATTGAATTTGGCCACCTCTACTTTTTATAGTTGTAAATATTGAATTTGGCCACCTGTACTTTTTATAGTTGTAGATATTGAATTTGGCCACCTGTACTTTTTATAGTTGTAGATATTGAATTTGGCCACCTGTACTTTTTATAGTTGTAGATATTGAATTTGGCCACCTGTACTTTTTATAGTTGTAGATATTGAATTTGGCCACCTGTACTTTTTATAGTTGTAGATATTGAATTTGGCCACCTGTACTTTTTATAGTTGTAGATATTGAATTTGGCCACCTGTACTTTTTATAGTTGTAGATATTGAATTTGGCCACCTGTACTTTTTATAGTTGTAGATATTGAATTTGGCCACCTGTACTTTTTATAGTTGTAGATATTGAATTTGGCCACCTGTACCTTTTATAGTTGTAGATATTGAATTTGGCCACCTGTACTTTTTATAGTTGTAGATATTGAATTTGGCTGCCCTCCGTTTGCTTTTGATTTTTTTGTGCCTATCCTTGGACCGAAACTTTTCTTTTGTGTTTTTTCCCGTGAGCGAGAAAAGAGCTGGAAATTTATCACCACTTCTGTGATCAGAACGTCTGAATTAATTAATTATTGTTGTTTTTAACATATCTGGCGATTAAATCAAATTTGACACGAGAAGCAAAAACGATGCTTTTGTCAAACTTAAAATACCCTTAGGCCTTCAAAGTGAATTAACATGCAAAAAGCTCTTACCAACAAAAGATTTTCTCCTCCATGCAGACTTGATCAGGCAATGCCTCGCTCAAATTTGAGACGTTCATGTGAGTTAAAAATCGGACAATGAATTTCTGAGCGCACACGACGGACTATCCTGGGCGGTTTTGTGAGGACATTTTAATTTTCTTCAGTCTCTTATGAGAACCAGAATGGCCCAGAAGTAGGTCAACTAATCAAACATACTCTCTAGAGACAACAATGATATGAAAGTCAATTTGAACATTTATTAAAATTTACCAACCAAATACTTTTTGTCATAACTAACCTGCTTTTCTCCACCTCCTGCCCGAGACAAAAGTGAAAGAACTTAACCGTCAAAGCAATCGCACATAATCAATATGACACGTTTTGGCATTTCTGTCTCTTTGTTACACCCCCCCCCCCTTTCCCCTCCCCCAAAACCCAAACTCCTACAGCGTTTTGACCAGGATGGCAATGGCCGTGTGGGCCGGAATGAATTCTTCAATGAAATCGACGCCGAGCTGCCCAACTTCAAAGGTGAGAGGCGAGAGGATGCGTGTGTGTGCGCGGGGGGGGGGGTGGGGGTGGGGGGAGGGGGAGAGGGTGTGAAGTATTGGGAAATGAAACAAAAACTAGATCCCTTATTGAACGTCTAGAACAGGGATCATCAAACTCTTTTCACAGAGGGCCGGATAACTGACAGACTTACAATCGCGGGCTGCATAAGCAATTGTCCATCCCGTGGCTCTAGATATCCCTGGTTTTATCAAACAAAATCAAGTACCATGGCGGGCCGGATGAACTGACGTCGCGGGCCGGATGGTCTAGAAGAATGTGGTCGCATTTCTGACTCCTCATTCGTTTCTTTTGTGCACATTTGTTATGCAGGAGAAAAATAAAGAAAAATGACAAAATTTTCTGGAAACTAATCATGACCAGACATAAAGGTAAAATTCGAGTTTAGCACCTGAGCATGTTAGTTTTTCTAAATTAATAAAATGATAACATGTCCTGGGACAGTTAAACCGTCACTAATCATGATCAGACATTTAAGGTAAAAATTCGAGTTTGGCATCTGAGCATGTCGGGTTTTCTCTTTATTGTGTTCTATACAGAACTAGAGAAACACATGATCATTAGACCAAAAAGCTCTAATTTTTGGCGTCTAAAACAAGTCCACAGATTTGTCATGGCCGTGATATAGACAAGTTTAGATCTGTCCGGCCTTCCATCTTAGATTAGATCTGTCCGGCCTTCCATCTCAGGTTAGATCTGTCCGGCCTCTCATCTCAGGTTAGATCTGTCCGGCCTCCCATCTCAGATTAGATCTGTCCGGCCCTCCGTCTCAGGTTAGATCTGTCCGGCCCTCCATCTCAGGTTAGATCTGTCTGGCCCTCCGTCTCAGGTTAGATCTGTCTGGCCTTCCATCTCAGATTAGATCTGTCCGGCCCTCCATCTCAGGTTAGATCTGTCCGGCCCTCCATCTCAGGTTAGATCTGTCCGGCCCTCCGTCTCAGATTAGATCTGTCCGGCCCTCCATCTCAGATTAGATCTGTCCGGCCTTCCATCTCAGATTAGATCTGTCTGGCCCTCCGTCTCAGGTTAGATCTGTCCGGCCTTCCATCTCAGATTAGATCTGTCCGGCCCTCCATCTCAGGTTAGATCTGTCCGGCCTTCCATCTCAGATTAGATCTGTCCGGCCCTCCGTCTCAGGTTAGATCTGTCCGGCCTTCCATCTCAGATTAGATCTGTCCGGCCTTCCGTCTCAGGTTAGATCTGCCCGGCCTTCCATCTCAGGTTAGATCTGTCCGGCCCTCCATCTCAGGTTAGATCTGTCCGGCCCTCCGTCTCAGGTTAGATCTGTCCGGCCTTCCATCTCAGGTTAGATCTGTCCGGCCTTCCATCTCAGGTTAGATCTGTCCGGCCCTCCATCTCAGGTTAGATCTGTCCGGCCCTCCGTCTCAGGTTAGATCTGTCCGGCCTTCCATCTCAGATTAGATCTGTCCGGCCCTCCATCTCAGATTAGATCTGTCCGGCCCTCCGTCTCAAATTGAAATCATAAATAAATTCCCAATTCTAAAATTTTACTTGTTCTCCCAGGCCACGAAGCCCAAATGTTTGACGCACTGGATATCGATACCAACAACGTGCTGACCGAGAGCGATTTCTTGCATGTTTTTGACGTCAACGATTTCAATTCTGACGGTGTCGTCACCCGTGATGAATTTGTGAGGTATGTCACATCTAGTCACATCTAGTCACACATCTACTGGCACATCTACTGGCACATCTACTGGCACATCTGTTCACACATCTACTGGCACATCTGTTCACATATCTACTGGCACATCTGTTCACACATCTACTGGCACATCTGTTCACACATCTACTGGCACATCTGTTCACACATCTACTGGCACATCAGTTCACACATCTACTGGCACATCTGTTCACACATCTACTGGCACATCTGTTCACACATCTACTGGCACATCTGTTCACACATCTACTGGCACATCTGTTCGCACATCTACTGGCACATCTACTCACACATCTGTTCACACATCTACTGGCACATCTACTCACACATCTGTTCACACATCTACTGGCACATCTAGTCACATATCTGTTCACACATCTACTGGCACATCTAGTCACATATCTGTTCACACATCTACTGGCACATCTAGTCACATATCTGTTCACACATCTACTGGCACATCTACTGGCACATCTACTGGCACATCTGTTCACACATCTACTGGCACATCTACTGGCACATCTGTTCACACATCTACTGGCACATCTACTGGCACATCTGTTCACACATCTACTGGCACATCTGTTCACACATCTACTGGCACATCTGTTCACACATCTACTGGCACATCTGTTCACACATCTACTGGCACATCTGTTCACACATCTACTGGCAAATCTACTCACACATCTGTTCACACATCTACTGGCACATCTAGTCACATATCTGTTCACACATCTACTGGCACATCTAGTCACATATCTGTTCACACATCTACTGGCACATCTAGTCACATATCTGTTCACACATATACTGGCACATCTACTCACATATCTGTTCACACATCTACTGGCACATCTAGTCACATATCTGTTCACACATCTACTGGCACATCTAGACACATATCTGTTCACACATCTACTGGCACATCTACTGGCACATCTACTGGCACATCTGTTACACATCTACTGGCACATCTACTGGCACATCTGTTCACACATCTACTGGCATATCTACTGGCACATCTGTTCACACATCTACTGGCACATCTACTGGCACATCTGTTCACACATCTACTGGCACATCTGTTCACACATCTACTGGCACATCTGTTCACACATCTACTGGCACATCTGTTCACACATCTACTGGCACATCTACTCACATATCTGTTCACACATCTACTGGCACATCTACTCACATATCTGTTCACACATCTACTGACACATCTAGTCACATATCTGTTCACACATCTACTGGCATATCTAGTCACATATCTACTCACACATCTACTCACACATCTACTCACACATGTACAAACACATCTACAGACACATCTGCTCACACATCTACTCACACATCTACTCACACATCTGCTCACACATCTACTCACACATCTACTCACACATCTGCTCACATATCTACTCACACATCTACTCACACATCTACTCACACATGTACAAACACATCTACAGACACATCTGCTCACACATCTACTCACACATGTACAAACACATCTACAGACACATCTGCTCACACATCTACTCACACATGTACAAACACATCTACAGACACATCTACTCACACATCTACTCACACATGTACAAACACATCTACAGACACATCTGCTCACACATCTACTCACACATCTACTCACACATCTACTCACACATCTGCTCACACATCTACTCACACATCTACTCACACATCTGCTCACACATCTACTCACACATCTACTCACACATCTACTCACACATGTACAAACACCTCCACAGACACATCTGCTCACTCATCTACTCACACATCTACAAACACATCTACTGACACATCTACTGACATGACACAAGTGCTGACATATCTACTGACACATCTACTGACACATTTACTGACACATCTACTGACACACCTACTGACACATCTACTTTCGTGACAGAACTACTGAAACGCAGTCTGTCTCTTGGACTTTTGTTTTTAGACCAGTGACTGAGTTGTCAAGAATTTCATCATCATCATCATCATCATCATCATCATCACCATCACATCATCATCAGCACCACCACCACCACCACCACCACCACCACCACCACCACCACCACCATCATCATCATCATCATCATCATCATCATCATCATCATCGCCATCATCATCACCACCATCATCATCATCATCTTCATCATTATCATCATCATCACCATCATCATCATCACCATCATCATCATCACCGTCATAATCATCATCATCATCATCAGCATCATCATCATCAGCATCATCATCATCAGCATCATCAGCATCATCATCATTATCATCACCATAATCATCATCATCATCATCATCAGCATCATCATCATCATCATCAGCATCATCATCACCATAATCATCACCATCAGCATCATCATCATCATCATCATCATCATCATCATCGTCATCATGTTATGTTTAACAATGTGTTTTTGTCCCCAGTTTCTGGAGCAAAGTGTTCGAGGCATTTGAAAACCAGTAAAAATTTCCCAACGTTCTCAACAAATAAAAATGTGACTTGTCATTTCTGGCTTTTCCTTTCATCCATTTCTGTTGGACAAAACTTCTATTGTTGCCTTAAGTATTTCTTGGTTTTTGGTGGGGTTTTTTTTGTTTGGATGGCGGGTGATTTTGTAGTGAAGAGGGAAGGCGTTGGATGATGGTAATATCTGTTATTTACTTTGCATGTACATAAGGGAGAGAGAGAGTGATGGTGGGGGTGGGGGAAGGGAGAGAGAGAGAGAGAGAAAAACCTAACAAGACAATTCATGTCCGGCAAGAACGAATGAAGGCTGTGACGTGCCAGTTAGGGTTGGCAGTACCAAATGTCAGTCAGTCACTGATGACACGGAAAGTTTTGCATCTCCACACTTTCTGAACTCTGCACACTCATTAGATCTGATCTTTTTCTACATAAAATTTGAATCCCCCCCCCCCCTCAACTTCAGCCAATACTAACTTCCTTTCGGTTACCTTGTCTTTAATGGTTATGTGTGTGTGTGAGTGAGTGTGTGTGTCTGTCTGTCTGTGTGTGTGTGTGTGTGTTGCATTGTGTTCTTAGGACTGTTCATTGAATATCTGGCCCGGGATGCGAGAATCTTTTTTACACTGCGTTGCCGGAAAGGCGGTACTTCTTTGATTTGAGGTCTTTATTTTAGGAGGTTCGCTGCCCTTGGCATTTACACCTCACTTTACTTGTTTTATTATTTCTTGTTCTGGCGGGGGGGGGGGGGGGGGGAGATGATATGGATAAATTTTAATCTATTAATTTCAAATTTTGCCCGGGCTTCCAACTGCCAAGGTATCTTTAACGTGCGCAACGTGCACACGGGCCCTCCGAATTTTTTCGTCCTTATCCGAGAAGACTAGGTACTCGATCCTACCCCCCAATAGGACCAGGGACTTGAAAATATGAGAAAAATCCAATTTCCAAGAACTACTCGATCCTACCCCCCAATAGGACCAGGGACTTGAAAATATGAGAAAAATCCACTTTCCAACATGCCTGCACTGCCCGGGTTTAGAACCCGGGACCCTTGGCATGAGAGGCGAGCACCTTGCCTCTAGACCACCTTGTCCCCGGTACTTCTTTGGAATCCCCGTGACTATTTATAATAACCGCACAGGCGATCATTACGTCACCGAATTCCTTGGGTAAAGCCTGTTAATTGGAATTGGGAGTCACCTCCCGCTATCTCGCCTCCCTTTAACATGGCTATATTTTTTTTTTATAACAGCCGAACAACCGGTGAATTCCTTGGGTAATGCCCACTCTAATGTAATAGTCTAAAGAACTAGCCGCGAGAACGTGAAAACTTTCCTTGGTGGCAGAATGTTGTTGAACATACTCTTTGCGTCTCATCCCTCGAGACCCGCTCTCACACATTGCTGTGGTTCCCACCTGTGTGGTATAAATCTAGGAAACAACCCGCTATTGCCGCGGCCCGTTGTTGCCGCAACCCGCTATTGCCGCGGCCCGTTGTTGCCGCAACCCGCTATTGCCTTCAAGAATAGAAGAGTAAAAGCAAACAAAAGACAAAACATAAGAAAAGTATAGAGAAATGCATAGATCAAATGAAAGTGAAAGTTAGAGGAATTATGACATGAAATGATATTTTTAATTGTGAAACAAAACAACAATCTTGTTTGCATCGTTGACTTATAAATCAAGAAAATCAACCTGGATTCGTCACATTATGTTCAACTGAACTTCAACACACACTCAGGTGTCATCAAAACAAGCCAAAAAAAGGGGGGGGGGACAAAAACAAGGGGGTGGGGGGTGGGGGTGGGGGGACAAATAAAACTTAAAAAATAAATAAAACGTTCGTAACGTACCAAGCTTTCTCAAGAAGACAATTTTACAAAAAAAACTCAAAAGAAAGTGCACTAACGTATTGTTGGAACCAAACTACAAAAAGAGATGTGCATATGACAGAAACGAATCAGATTAATGTATGTTCAAAACGTGCACACACTTTGTTCATGTCGTCTTAATTAATGACACTGAGCAACATTCCATGCCGGCGTCATAAAGGGAAAAAAACAGTTGTTGTTTGGTGGTTGTTGATGAAAGAAAGATCCACTTGGACAGCAGTACTGAGGGCATGGTGGTAGGCTGCACAATAACAAAACAACAAGATGGTCAAGCCATATAAATGTTTCCAGTCCGTGGTCACTTTACGATTTTTAAGTTTTTTGCAGTAAAAACAGTTATAACGGTCGAAATTTAACTTATTTTTTCTCCATTGTTTTTCATTCACTTTTCCTTGTTTAATATGGAAACAAAATTTTATTGTAAACGAAATAAAACTTTTGATTTCCGTTAAAAAACGTTAAAATGGATTTTACCGTTTTAAGAGAGATGTCACTGGGGAAAAAAGCGGTCATGCATCATCTCTGACTAAAACTCTATCACCGTGCCAAGTTTCATTGACCATCGATAACACAGTTCCTTGCCAGCGTTGTGAACACATTTTGTGTGGACGATTTACGATTTTTATGTTTTTTAGCAATAAAAACGGCCATAACAGTCTAAATTCTATTTTTTTCTTGCCTGAGAATATTTTACATGTATTTTGCCTCGTTGCATATCATACGCAAAAAAAAAATTCATTTCAGTTGATGCAAAATTTTCATTTCCGTTAAAAACGGTAAAATTGAAATTACCGTTTTTATAGAGACCTCAGTGTGGAAAAAAAATATCGTGGAAAAAAAACATCGTGCACTATCTCCAACTAAAACTTTACTATCATGCCAAATTTCGTTGACCAGCAATTTCTCAGTTCCTTACCAGTGTTGTCAACACTTTGTTTTTTTTTTCCGCACACACAGACAGACACACACACACATACAATCCCTCCCTCCATCCTCTCTCTCTCTCTCTCTCTCTCTCTCTCTCTCCCTCTCTCTCTCTCTCTCTCTCTCTCTCCTGAAAACATTTCGCTAGCCTGTTTATTACAAGCGCGAACTCGCATAAAGGTGCTACAAGATTTCGGACGAAAAAAATACTAACCTTCAACTCTGTTGTTGGTACGCTGATCCATATCTCTCTCAAACGCATTCCACAATGCTGGTGGAAAAGGGGGCTAACTGCTGTTAAATGTAGGTGCTGCCCACGTACGCGAAGAACTCGTCACGGGCAGGGTACTGGTTTACAAGCCGTCTGGTACGTCTGTCAGTTACAAGCACATTGAAGTTCATTTGCACAAGAGCGTGTGTGTCACGAGTGGAGTGAGCGATAGTTAATAATTACGGGGGGAAAGGAGGAGAGTAAAATTAACGCACGTAGACAAGTAAGGGAAAGCGTGCATGTTATGAGTGGTGGGGGTCTGAATGAGGCGAGAGCGCTGTATTACTATCACTGCAAGTTAGAACGTCCTAAAGAGCGGACGCAAGAGAAAGCCCCAGAGGGCGAACATAAGGGGAGCAGTCGGAAGACTAGTGAGAGAGTTTTTTCCAGTGATGACTGATAGGTGAAACGATGATTGATAATTATGATTGATGTATTATATTCGTCTATTACCATGATGTAAATAAGTGTATGTGAGGAATGTGGAAGTCCTTGATATTGGATATAGCAATGTGCGCCATGAGCGATAGATGAAAGTTCAGTTCATGGATTTGTAGCACGAGTGAGTATTGTGTACTACGATGGAGGTGTGTTACCGTAAGATGTTTGGTGAGTGAAATGTGAACTATTGTGTGTACGCTTCATGGGTTGTAAGGAGAGGTGGAGTGAATAGAAATGGTATGGTATTATACCAATGTAATGTTATTCTTGTAGGTGTCGGGGACGGGCCGAAGAGCCACCTCGATGAGCACAGGGGATAGGCCAGCATAGGGCCGGAGGCCACACATAGGCCAATAGTGAGGCTGTCGGTGCAGGACAGTAGAGGCACATAAAGTCGTGGCAGTCAGGCCACGGACCGGGACGTAGATATGAGCGTGAATGTGCTAATTGAAATGATAATGTACTATTGCCATGTTGATGGGCTATTGAAATGATAATGTACTATTGCCACGTTGATGGGCTATTGAAATGATAATGTACTATTGCCATGTTGATGGGCTAATTGAAATGATAATGTGCTATTGCCCTGCTGAGGTGCTAGTGGAATGCTAAGGTGTTATGGCAACAGGAAGGTGATATTGAGAGCCTGCGGTGCCAGTGAATTATTAATGTGCTATTAAGACCCTGAGGGGAGAGGCTGAGGCCGAAGTGTCTTGAGGAAGTAACTACCGGGTGGTGGATCCGAGGAAGAGTGCATGTGGGAATAAGGCCGTTGTACGGCAGTTAAATTCAATAATATGATGTATGTAATTGCGCTATTATCTGTATAATTATGTTTAATAAATGTGTGAGTCTGATGGGTTGTTCTGTTAAGTGTTAAACTTGTTCGTTCGTGATTGTTGTCCTGTCATAACTTATTACATCTCCCAGTCTGGGATTTGTGACACTGGGGGCTCGTCCGTTGTGGCACTGGGGGCTCGTCCGTTGTGACACTGGGGGCTCGTCCGTTGTGACTCGTCCATTTTCGTAATATTTAGTTGTAGTTAGTTAGTAGGTATTTTTCAGTGGGCATTTGTTACTTTAGTTTTTGTCCACGTAATACTTATCTTGTGGTAGGAATTTGTGCTGTCTTTGTTTGTGGGATGAATGGAAATTTCATGATGGTATAATTTATGTATATTTATGAATATGTATTGATGCATGTATTTTGATGAATATGTATTAATGTGTACTTAAATTTCTGCAGAGTGTGTGTGCCAGCCTGCAGAGGTCAAGCAGCCAGAGCTCCGAGACAAGGGGAGAGGTTATAGTCAGAAAAGTTAAGTAAAAGTCAAAATTTTTGTGCCCTGGATTGAGGGCTGTCTGTTCACCTGTCTTTTTCCACTGTTTTTCTGTTTTTGTTGTAATTGATTATACGGGCGATGGCGCGGGTTTGCTGTGGTGAGCGTAGTTTATCCTCTTCGGGAGGTGGGCTAAACTTGGAACCGCGTTCATCACAGTGAACAGTTCTATAGGGACCTGTATTTTTGTTTAGATTGTGGCGTTCCATCTTCCTCGTTGTTTTAGGAAGACGTTTCTCTTGTCCCTCTCTTACCTATCTTCTGTAGATACGTTCCTTTTTTTCAGACTCTGTTCTTGTTCGTACCTTGTAGTGTAATCGGCGTAGTTAGGTTGCATTTTTTTTCCATTATAGTTTTTTTTTAGAAGCTTTGTCCTAGTCTGGTTCGTTGTCTTTGATGTCCTGGTGGTCCTTCTTCTGAATTTTCTCATTCTTGTCTTTTCTTTTCGCTGTTGTTATTTAATAGTGCTATACATTGTATGAACATAGAATTAGTTAGAGAGAGTATGCTATAAAATGTTCAGTAGGTAAATTTCTGAATTGTATTTGAGACAATTGGGTGTTGTTATATCTGGTGTGATCTCAGGTCTCTGGTCGTGTCGTTAGTGATCATACCGACAGGTTAGCCTTTTTCATAATACATACCATAACCATAAATCTGTGAAATGGCGGATCTCCGTGAGCTCATGAAATTGGGTACGGAACTTGGCCTTGAGGGAGAGGAGCTGCGCGGGTGGATTAAAGAGCAGCAGGCAGAATTGCGCGATGAGCGTGCTAAGGATAGAGAGCGAGAAAAAGAGGCTCAGGAACAGGAAAGGGAGATAAAGTTAAAGGAGTTAGAAGATAAGCAGCAGGAGAGAGATGCGCGAATAAGAATCGCGGAGTTGGAAATCAAAAAGAATACGCCAACGGAAACAGTTGAGCGGCAGGTACACAATAAAGGTGGTGTTCGGATCAAGCTCCCTACGTCCGACGACCGGAAGGACGACATAGACGCCTTCCTTTACAGGTTCGAACTGAACGCACAACTGCAATGGGGGGAGAATAAACAATTATGGTCTAAGTACCTGGCTTCCTTGTTGCAGGGGCGAGCGTTAACCTACTTTAAAAAGCTACAGCGCGAAGACGTACATGATTACGATAAGCTAAAGTTCCGGTCGCGATGGGTCACGGGGACCCAGGTCTAGCGGAGCACAGGGAGCGGAATGTTGGACTTGCGGACGCGTGGGGCATTTTTCACGCGATTGTAGGGCCGCGAAGTGTTGGAACTGCGGAAGAGCAGATCACATCAGCGTGAATTGCCCTGCAGGTAGGATAGCGGCGAACGTGGATGACAATCGCAGTGGCTCCAGTCCATGTTCCCCTAATAAATTTCACCATGCAGCTGCGTGTGTTACATCGGACAACGGAGGCGGACAGTATTCTAAGTGTCCCAGTTGTGAGAAGTTACTATCTTCCGGTGTTTTACCTTGTGGGAGAAAGATCCCCGTTATAAATTCATGTCATACAGGAGGTGGTCTTAGGGTTTATCCGGGGTTTGTTGGGGACGAACAGGTCTCGGTTTTACGAGATACAGGATCTACCGTTGTGGGAGTGCATAGGGACTGCATTCGGGATTCACAGCTTACAGGTGAGACTGTCCCGTGCATCCAATTTTCAGGGGCCATAGAGAAATTACCCATGGCAAAGATAGTGATAGATACGCCTTTCCTTAGCGGGGAAGTCGAAGCAGTCGTTGGTTGCTTTCCAGGCGCCCAGCTCATCATTGGTAATGTATCTCGGGTAGGTTCCCCTTCCGAGGAGAATGTGCAGGCATGGTCACAATCAAAAGGTATTGACTTTTGTGCCGCAGTCGAGACACGTCGACAGGTACGTGATAGGAGTAAGATTAGACCTTTGGCAACGCCAGCGGTCAACCTGGATATCACACCAGGGCGCTTGGCGACATTACAAAAGGAGGACCCATCATTGAGTCCATGTTTTGACGAGGCGCGAACGGAGAAAACAAGGAAATATAAGAACGGGTCGTCGTCCTTTGTTATTCAGGCGGGCATTCTGTTCCGTAAGTATGTAACGGTGGCATCCATTTTAAAGCAGGTCGTTGTGCCAGCGTTGCTAATCGCAACAGTATTGCATTTGGCACATGATGTCCCATTAGCGGGTCATATGGGAATAGCTAGAACCAAAGAAAGGGTTCTTAAACATTTTTACTGGCCATCCATCCACAGGGATGTACAAGTGTATTGTAAGACATGCAGTGCGTGCCAAAAGACGACGCATAAGGGTCGTACACCCCAGGCTCCTCTTCAAAAGATACCCACGGTTTCGGAACCGTTTAAAAAGGTTTCGATAGACCTTGTTGATTTAAGAGAAAGATTATCTTCAGCGCGCACTATAGAAGAAGAAGCTTCTAGTATCGCTTCAAAAAGAGCAAAAGCCTATAAAGATAGAGGATCCAAACTGAGAATTTTTAAGCCAGGAGACAAGGTTCTATTGTTATTACCTACGGACCATAATAAGTTATTGATGGCATGGAAAGGTCCTTATGTTATTGAGCGAGTTGTTTCGAAGGTAGATTACGCTATCCACATTGATGAATCAAGTAAGGTATTCCATGTTAATATGCTACACAGATTTTATGAGAGACCAGAGTATCTGTGTGCTCAGACAAAACCAGTGGAGCGTGTCATACGTCGTCATGGTCTGAACATATTCAGACACTAACAGTAATTTTTAAACGATTACGTCATTTTGGGTTAACTGCTAAACCCGCAAAGATGGATTTGGCATGTCCAGAGATAGTATTCTTAGGACATATCGTGGGTAGAGGTGTTCAGAGACCTGAAGTAACAAAAATTGACAAATTAGTAGGGTTGCAAATCCCTAAAACAAAGAAACAAGTCAGAAGCTTAGTTGGAATTTTGAATTATTACAGAAAGTTCATTCCAAATTTTTCCTCCTTGTCATCTTCTCTTACTGACCTTACTAAGAAGGGACAACTCGATAAGGTCCAGTGCACACTAAGACGTCCTAGGGAACGGACGCAGGAGAAAGCCCCAGAGGGCGAACATAAGGAGAGCAGTCGGAAGACTTGGGAGTAGTGTTTTTCCAGTGATGACTGGTGCCGGGGTCGGGCCGAAGAGCGCCGCCTACGGTGAGCACAGGGGATAGGCCAGCATAGGGCCGGAGGCCACACATAGGCCAGGAAGGAAGCTGTCGGTGCAGGACAGTAGGGGCACATGAGTCGTGGCAGTCTGGCCACCGACTGGGACGTATATATGATCGTAAATGTGCTATTGAAATGCTAATGTGCTATTGCCATGTTGATGTGCTATTGAAATGCTAATGTGCTATTGCCATGTTGATGTGCTATTGGAATGCTAATGTGTTATGGCAATAGGAAGGGGCTATTGAGAGACTGCGGTGCCAGTGAAATATTAATGTGCTATTAAGACCCTGAGAGGAGAGGCTGAGGCCGAAGTGTCTTTAGAAAGTAACTACCGGGTTGTGGACCCGAGGAAGAGTGCATGTGGGAATAAGGCCGTTGGACGGTAGTAAATTCAATAATATAGTGTATGTAATTGCACTTTTATCTGTATCTTTATGTTTAATAAATGTGTGAGTCTGATGGGTTGTTCTGTTAAGTGTTATACTTGTTCGTTCGTGATTGTTGTCCTGTTATAACCATCGCATCTCCCAGTCTGGGATTGGTGACAATGTGATCTTCATAATAGCCTCACACGAATGTTTGGGTTCGGTGCATCGGCGTCAAACGTGTTTGCCTTTAATTTTGCTGCACACTGTGGGTACCTCCAGCAACGCCAGTGCGCTGTATCACCATTTTCACCTCTGTTATGGTATCTATGACCATCACAAATCAGCACTTTCCCTCCTCTGTCACCCGCGCAAATGGAAGCCTGTCTGTCATTCATGATAGGCTACCACGTCGTCCGGGGAAAAAACAGAAATGACGTTGAGCATGGAACAAACCCTCACAGTTACCAAAAAAAAAAAAGAGCGCCAAAGTGACGTCAGTATCGTCGATACTCGATAGAGATTACTAACTTGTTTATTTTTAGATCATCGGAAGATCCCGAGAGAGAGAGAGAGAGTTCCGGTTAGGAAGAGTGAGAGAAAGGAAGAGAGAGAGAGAAAGAGTTCCGGTTTTAGTCTAGTCTAGTCTACACTGTGCAGTGACAGGAATAATTATTTTCCAGAAAGCCTAATGAGGCAATCGGGTTGCGGCAACAACGGGCCGCGGCAATAGCGGGTTGACCCCTAAATTAAATCTAGATCTAGATTCAATTGTCATTAGATATCTCATCAGTCAAAGCTCACACACCCTCATGTCTGTGTGATAGAAATCTGGATCTAGATTTAATTATCATTAGGCTACATATCTCAGCATTCATGGCTCACACTCTCCTGTTATGCAGTATATAAATCTAGATCCAGATTTAATTATCTTTACAAATTACATATCTCATGACTCAAGGCTCCCACTGTCATATCTGTGTGATACAAATCAAGATCTAGATTTAAATATCATTACACATATCTCATCACTCAAGGCTCACAATCTTATACCTGTATGGTATAAATCTAGATCTAGATTTAAATATCATTACATATCTCATGACTCAAGGCTCACACTCTCATACCTGTGTGATATAAATCTAGATCTAGATTTCATTATCATTAAGTATCTCATGACTCAAGGCTCACACTCTCATATCTGTGTGATATAAATCTAGATCTAGATTTAATTATCATTAAGTATCTCATGACTCAAGGCTCACACTCTCATATCTGTGTGATATAAAGCTAGATCTAGATTTCATTATCATTACATATCTCATGACTCAAGGCTCACACTCTCATATCTGTGTGATATAAATCTAGATCTAGATTTCATTATCATTACATATTTCATCACTCAAGCCTCACACTCTCATATCTGTGTGGTATTGATATAGATTTAATTATCCTTACATATCTCAAGACTCAGCCTCTCACATCTGTGTGATGCTGGCTAGATCTAAGCATAATTTTATCTTTCATCGCTCGTGGCTCAATCTCTCATATTTATTGCTGCTGGTCAACAGCTCTGTGATAGGAGATTAGATTTAATTAGGCCTATGATTTCACATTTTATTATATCTGTGTAATACAGATACATTGAATTATAATGTTGTATCTCACAATTCAAGCACTCTCTGTCTCTCATACTGCTGCAATTCAACATCTGTGTGATCAGATCTAGATCTAACTGTGATTCCATACCTCATCACTCAGGACTCACTTCCTCATACTGGATCTAGATCTACTGCATTCTGGCTATCTCTGGCGAATTTTAATCAGTAGCCTATCTTGCCAGTGCATCAGCTTCAATTCATTGTGGGCCACAGAGTAAATCTAGAACTGCTTAAAAGCAAGTCAACAGGAAAGTTTTTAATTGTAACTGAGATTTATTAGTCGGTGACTTTATTGTGCGGTAAAAATGAAGATAAGCGCATTCGCTAGACCTCTAATCCTACAGCTCTAACTAGCCTGCAGAGTGGAGAAATGTAGATTGCACATATCTGATCTAGAATCTAGATCTAATTCTTCTGTGACGGAAATGACGGGCTTACTTTCATCACGTTATTCATAAATTATTAAAACTGACAACTACCTGAGATGAAGTGCTCGGCACAAACAGAATGGGTCGACTCACTTTTTTTAATGTCTGGATCTAGATCTATGCCACTCCTGCTGGTTGGTAGCTTGTCAACCATACCACAGTCGAACGACGTTCGGTCAATTCTTTCACTTCCTTTCCTTTGTTTACACGAACTAGTAATTGCCCCATTCTTCGAATGGTTAAGCACAGCGCTCCAGACCGAAAGGAATCAGCACAAAGACATTCATTGATGTCGAGACACTTTGGGTCATCCACAAAATAATTGGCTATTAATAGATAGATAGGAGAATTTTTCAGGAAATGATGACGTCATGGGCTCATGTGTTCGTAAAGAATGGAGGATCAAAAGTAGACAATTAGCGTCATAAAGCAAACTCAAAAAATACTTCCCCACCTTTTCAAGACTCCAAATCTAAAAAAGAACCTTTTGCGTGTCGCAGGGCAGGCACATGTAAAATTTCACGCAAATCCGAGCTGTGTGAGCGGCAGTAGATCTAGATCTTGTTCAAAATCCCGTGATTCTTTTTTTTATATTATTATTACATTTTCCTTTCTTTGAGCATTAGCTCTAGAGTTCGAGGCGTGAGAGGCCTAGCCTTTCGACAAAGTTTTCTTGGCATGACTGACACTCCGAGATTTATAATAAAAATGTTTCATTTCGAGCTTGAAGCACACTATAAATGTTTCTACACAGTTTTCTTGGTATGAATGAATGGCACTCACCTCATCTGTATAACATACTTGGTATCAAAATTTTCTTGGCGTGGCTGGATCTCAAGTGAACTCTAATTCGAGAGTTTACATTTTTCCGGTAAGAGGCGGAAATGACTAAATTGACGGAAGTACATTATCACGTCGTATTCGCAATCATGAATTGATAACTGATAATTATAATTGAATTTCTGGAAAAAGTAAAGAGTTTCGGGAAAAAATTAGCACGACACGTACAGGCTTTATACATTTTACATACATGTGCCAAGTTTCATTTCTCTGCGTGGCGTAGTAAAAAAGCCTTTGCGGGAACAAAGTTGGGCCCAAGCTCCATTATTATATGATGGTGGGGAATCTGACCAACTTTTATCCATCCTTTCCACCCTTGTCGCGCGTAGCAATCAACGATAATGCAGCTAGTAGGCATTTTAGTTAACAAAAGCGCTTCGATATAATTATCTCAAAGTTACACTAATCAGCTGATCCACCGGCCAAACAATCGCGATGGCGGAAAAACAAAACAAAAGCACAATGTGACGTCATGCACATTCTACCTATAAGTTTAGCCTATAGGTAGAATGCGCATGACGTCACAGAGTGGTTTCGTTTTGGTTTTTCCGCCATGTTGTTTGGCCAGTGGAGTCGATTCAAGTGAGTGCGAAGCGTGACGAATTCCACTTGGATATTAAAACAGTTACAATGATAGCGAAATGCATCGTTGTTGGTTGCAGCAACAAGGGTGGAAAGGGTGGCTGTAAGATGTTCAGATTCCCTATCGTCCGTGTTAAGGAGGGAAAGGAAGTGAAAAAATTAACGGAACGTCGACGTCGTCTGTGGTTGAAGGCAGTGAACAGAAAAGGAACTGACGCCAAAACTCTGAAGCCGCACCATTTTTTTTGTGCCGAGCACTTCGTCTCAGGTAATCATCATTTTACATCTTAATAGAATAATGTGATAAAACTAAGCCTGTTATTTTCGTCGCAGGAGAGCTAGATCTAGATCTCCATAGGCTACATGTATTGCATGATATTGCGGGCCAGATAGATCTAGCCTAGGGCTCTATAGCAATATATTATATCCGAGTGAAGATAGGTGTCTGACAGAATTAACGGTTAGGACCAGGCAGTTCGGTAATAGGTTTTGGAACTGGGTTAGTTGTGAATTTCTTTCAAGTTGAATCATTAAGAATATCCTACTTGTTAGTGTGTTTTCTGGAGGTAAGAAGATTCAGTAAATTCCTTCTGAACTGCACTGATCAAGATCCTAGATCTAGTAGGCCTGATTTCATCCATTTTAAACAAGTTCAACATGTTGTCCTTTCAGATTACTGTTGCTTAATGATACAGTGTAATTTAATTTGATAAAATTTTATGTTAAAATGACAAGGCAAAACTGAGCTGCCACAGATAGGTTGGGGGAATTCCCCCATTACTGTAGGTGATACAAGTTGAAACGGCGGTCACAGAACAGTAATACTAATAGAAAACAAAGATAACTGCTAATATGTGAAACCAGAGAATATTCATTTCAAATTTTTACAATTCTTGATCTGCCTAGCATTGACTGGGTCCAAATGGCTTACTTTAGCGTCTTCGGCACTGCATTCCTCCATTGTTGTGGACAGGTCTAGCCAAACAACATGGCGGACCCGGAAGTAAAGTGAAATATGAGTCACAGAGTGGTTTCGTTTTGGTTTTTCCGCCATGTTGTTTGGCCAGTGGAGTCGATTCAATTGAGTGCGAGGCGTGATGAATTCCACTTGGATATTAAAACAGTTACAATGATAGCGAAATGCATCGTTGTTGGTTGCAGCAACAAGGGTGGAAAGGGTGGCTGTAAGATGTTCAGAATCCCTAGCGTCCGTGTTAATTAGGGAAAGGAAGTGAAAGAATTAACGGAACGTCGTCGTCTTCTGTGGTTGAAGGCAGTGAACAGAAAGGGAATTGACTCCAAAACTCTGAAGCCGCACCATTTTGTTTGTGCCGAGCACTTCGTCTCAGGTAATCATCATTTTACATCTTAATAGAATAATGTGATAAAACTAAGCCTGTTATTTTCGTCGCAGGAGAGCTAGATCTAGATCTCCATAGGCTACATGTATTGCATGATATTGCGGGCCAGATAGATCTAGCCTAGGGCTCTATAGCTGGATATTATATCCGAGTGAAGATAGGTGTCTGACAGAATTAACGGTTAGGACCAGGCAGTTCGGTAATAGGTTTTGGAACTGGGTTAGTTGTGAATTTCTTTCAAGTTGAATCATTAAGAACATCCTACTTGTTAGTGTGTTTTCTGGAGGTAAGAAGATTCAGTAAATTCCTTCTGAACTGCACTGATCAAGATCCTAGATCTAGTAGGCCTGATTTCATCCATTTTAAACAAGTTCAACATGTTGTCCTTTCAGATTACTGTTGCTTAATGATACAGTGTAATTTAATTTGATAAAATTTTATGTTAAAATGACAAGGCAAAACTGAGCTGCCACAGATAGGTTGGGGGAATTCCCCCATTATTGTAGGTGTAAAAACTCGTGGTGCACACTAGATAGGCCACAATGTCTGGAAATGTGACCGCCGGAAGGTCTTTCTGGGTCCAGCTGGTGTCAGGGATGCTATAAGGATCGAGTCCTTTTACTTTTGCAATTTTTTCTTCGTATCTGGCCCGACTGACTGGGTCCAAATGGCTTGCTTTAGCATCTTCTACACTGCATTCCTCCATTGTTGTGGAGAGGTCTAGCCAAACAACATGGCGGACCCGGAAGTAAAGTGAAATATGCGCATTCTACCTGTGGTTGGCCGATGACGGAGCGGGAAATGCCTCCTACTGCGCATGCGATATTTTATTATCGTCACAAAGGGTGAGGTGGTGACATAGAGCTTTGTTTGGCTTTCCGGCAACGCAGTAAAAAAGATTCTCGCGCCCGGGAGTAGGAGGGCTGTGCGCTGGTTGAGGGAGTGGGGGGGGGGGGGAGGGAGGGGGGTTGAATAGGAAATCGCTGATCACTGAACAAGATCGTGTTGAAATTCTATGTCACTAACACACCATTCCATCCATACAAAACACCATCGCTGTTACCCTTGGCGAAAAAATTATTAGTGAAACAGACAATAGAAGAAACAAAGGCTGAACTAGTTTGCCACATGTAACGGGCCATACAAGGTTTGTGATTGGCTGTTATACACTTTAGAATGAACATTTGACAGAAAGTGAAATTAAGTCTGCATGACGTATGTCACGAGTGGAGTGAGTGCAATTAAGGGGATTGCTACAGAGCGGGTGTAGAGTAAGAAGGGCTCACGGTAGACAAGTAAGTTAAGCGTGCTGTTGTGAGTAGTGGGGGGGGGGGTCTGAATGAGGCGAAAGCGCTGTATTACTAGCACTGCAAGTTAGAAGGTCCTACGGAACGGACCTGTGAATAAGAGCCCATCGGGCGGACATAAGGGGAGCAGTCGAGAAGACTAGTGAGAGAGTCTTTCCAGTGATGACTGGTACGTAGAATGTTGATTGATTATTATGATTGATGTATTATATTATATTCGTCTATTACCATGATGTAAATAAGTATATGTGAGGAATGTGGAAGACCTTGATATTGGATATAGCAATGTGCGCCATGAGCGATAGATGAAAGTGAGTTCATGGATTTGTAGCGCGAGTGAGTAGTGTGTACTCCGATGGAGGTGTGTTACCGTAAGATGTGTGGTGAGTGAAAGGTGAACTAGTGTGTGTACGCTTCATGGGTTGTAAGGAGAGGTGGAGTGAATAGAAATGGTAGGGTATTATACCAATGTAATGTTATTTTTGTAGGTGTCGAGGACGGGCCGCAGAGCCACCTCGATGAGCACAGGGGATAGGCCAGCATAGGGCCGGAGGCCACACATAGGCCAGAAGTGAGGCTGTCAGTGCAGGACAGTAGAGGCACATAAAGTCGTGGCAGTCAGACCACGGACAGGGACGTAGATATGAGCGTGAATGTGATAATGCACTATTGCCATGTTGAGGGGCTAGTGAACTAATAATGTCTATTGAAATGATAATGTCTATTGAAATGATAATGTCTATTGAAATGATAATGTGTTATTGCCCTGCTGAGGTGCTAGGGGAGTGCTAAGGTGTATGACAATAGGAAGGTGATATTGAGAGACTGCGGTGCCAGTAAATTATTAATGTGCTATTAAGACCCTGAGGGGAGAGGCTGAGGCCGAAGTGCCTTTAGGAGTAACTACCGGATTGTGGATCCGAGGGAGAGTGTGTGTGAGAATAAGGCCGTTGTACGGCAGTTGATTTCAATAATATAATATATGTACTTGCGCTATTATCTGTATAATTATGTTTAATAAATGTGTGAGTCTGATGGATTGTTCTGTTAAGTGTTAACTTGTTTGTTCGTGATTGTTGTCCTGTCATAACTTATTACATCTCCCAGTCTGGGATTTGTGACAACGTAACTAAACATTTCTTTGCTTTCGGCTTTTTTTGGTAACTTCAGCCCTATAATCCAGAAAAACCGTACAAGTCATACACTTTAATCAATTGCATATCAAATTGTGGATGTTATTAACATTCATACCAAATTGTGTGCAGTTATAATGGAAATTATTTTTATTATAAAAAAGTGCAAAGTGACCACCGCCATTTCCGGTCATTAGTTCAACAAGTTTTTGATGGTCACAGTTAAAAAATTAAAGATAATTTTATTTATTTCAAAATAAAAATTAATTAGATATGAGAGTAAACAAAACAAAACCAAAAGAAAGCTTAGGGTTTATGGTGAGTGAAAGGCTAGGGTTAATGGAAAGTAGAGGGTTAATGTAGAGTGAAGGGAAAATGGGGAGAGAAGAGAGTGGAAAGACAAAAATCGAATGACCATAAAAGAATAACAACAACACAACCATCAACAACAAAAACATAACAACAAAAACATAACAAAAACAGCAACAACAACACAACTAACAACAACAAAAACAGTAACAACAACACAACCAACAACAACAAAAACAGCAACAACAACACAACCAACAACAACAAAAACAGCAACAACAACACAACCATCAACAACAAAAACATAACAACAAAAACATAACAAAAACAGCAACAACAACACAACCAACAACAATAAAACAGCAACAACAACACAGCCAACAACAATAAAACAGCAACAACAACACAACCAACAACAATAAAACAGCAACAACAACACAACCAACAACAACAAAAACAGTAACAACAACACAACCAACAACAACAAAAACAGCAACAACAACACAACCAACAACAACAAAAACAATAACAACAACACAACCAACAACAACAAAAACAGCAACAACAACACAACCAACAACAACAAAAACAGCAACAACAACACAACCAACAACAACAAAAACAGCAACAACAACACAACCAACAACAACAAAAACAATAACAACAATAACCACCACCTCCAACAGTAACAACACAAACAAAAATTCCCGCCATTGGCGATGAGAAACTAACAAAGAAATTGTATAACTATGCTGATAATGGTGAGGAAAATATAATTATTAACTATAATATTATCATAGCGATCGCTAAAACTTTGGGGAGGGGGGGGGGGAACTTTTAAAAGTACAGTGCGATGATAATAGTGTGGAAAAATATATGTTTCTTAATGTATGACGATGATCATAACTGTGGGGAAAGAATAGATAATTACAAAACGTATATCGTGGAGAAAGACTAG
This sequence comes from Onchidella celtica, assembly GCA_963931925.1. Taxonomy (NCBI): domain Eukaryota; kingdom Metazoa; phylum Mollusca; class Gastropoda; order Systellommatophora; family Onchidiidae; genus Onchidella; species Onchidella celtica. The sequence continues at coordinate 954,444 of OZ007575.1, forward strand.
ATAATTATAAAAAAAAGCTATAACGAAGATGGTGATGCTGAGGGAGAACAGACAATAATTATAATGGTCAGGAAAAGCAGATCATTTAAGGTGTATAATGATGACGATAATGATGAGTGTCACGAACGTGAACTTTTTTCACAAATTACACGCCTTTGAAAAACAAAGCAGACCAGCGACCAACGGACACATTGAGTGAATTTTTTTAATCAAACAAGATATTTATTATACAATAAGTTTCATAAAGGCAAAAATAATATGCGTCGCCAAATCATTCAACTCATTAATGGGAAAACTTAAGAAGAGTTATTGTGGAGGCTTCCGGTAACGGCTTTGAGGTCAAAGCCGGCTTTCAGCGGGCTCCATATTCTTATGGTGTTTCTGAGGTTTATGGGGATTTACTAAGGTTTATTTCGGTGAGGATTCATGTAAGTTGGTTGTTGTTTGCTTTCTATACACTTTTCGAGCTCTGTACAGCTGTCATTTTGTATTAGTTGTCTGCATTGATACTGCGCTAGTAGTATTTACATTACAAGCTGGACAAGATGGCGGCTTCCAGCACGGAGAGGCCACCAAGTGCAGTTACTGATCGGGGCGTATGCTTTGTATTGCATTCGACAATTGCCCCTCCTGATGGTAGCTTCATCAAGGGTCTAGATTTATGTAGAGCCTGTGAAGCTACCACTGGACCTTTAGGAGTGGAGGGCGCTCAAAAAATTGGGGGCCTGTGGAGGATATAATTATGTTAAAGGGACTAGTGCCAGGGAAAAGCTGCTAACACAGGGGATTATATTTAACGGTCAGTCTGTCTCGTTGCTAGCGAGAAACCCTTTCTCTGTCACTGGTGCAACGACAAGCACAACTAAAATTATAATTGGGGGCATCCCATTATCGGTGAGTAATGAGGAAATAGAGAAGGCCCTGACTAATAAAGGTGTGGTGTTGCGCTCATATATACGAGAAGAGCATTACAGGGACGAAAAAGGGGGATGGACAGGCTTTAAAACGGGAAGACGTTTTGTTTATGCTGATATCCCTTTAATAGATATTGAGGTATCCATTCCCATAGGCCTGTGGAAGGGTACTATTTACTATAGAGAACAGGTCAGACCAGGACGACACACCAACAATAGTGACACTACATCGACACGTCCTGTAGACAGCAGTAAGGACACAGAGGAAAGTGTATCAGTAACACACACAGCCAATATTCCAAACACAGAACAATTAGACCAACACACAACAAACTCTAACACGGTAAGTACTTGCTCATCTAAAGCTAATTATGCAGGTGTGACCAGTCAGGGGGCACACGTAAGTCGTCCCAAAACACGAATAGGTGAGCGAGGTGCTACAAGTAAACAAACAGACATAAAACAAATACTTCTAAACAGATCTCGGAGTTTGTCTTCCCGAGGACTACGTGAGTCCGCACTCGGCCAACAAAACAAAAGAGCCGGAGAAACGATTGAACCACCCATTGAGAAAGTAAGGCGACAGGAGGAGGAGGTAGGCGGTTGGGAGCACAACCAAAAGAGAAACGAAACTTAAGTTCTCCTCATTCACGTGTGCTTAGCAGGCAACGACCAGGACCGAATAAGGACTACACTTTTAGAAAACTCCTATGTTTGTTCTGTCTCTGAATTGCAGAGGCCTAAATAAAAAAAGTAAACGTTCCAATATTTTTAAAAAATGCAAAAAATATGATATCTCATGTTTACAGGAAACTCATGTCACAAGTGAACAGGGGGAGGAGTGGAAGAAGGAGTGGGGGGGAGAGATCTTTTATTCTGTGGGTACAAATAGAAGTAAAGGTCAAATTATTCTCATCAATAGAAACCTACGTTATGAGGGAATTAGATTGTTGTACTCATCAGATCGGGTGTTAGGCATTTATATTAAAATACGGGATTCAGAATTTTGCATTTTCAACATAATTATATGGTCCAATAATTAGAGCAGAAAAAATACCTTTTTTAAACCAGTTGACCCAAATAATCGCGACTTATGACAATAATATAGTATGTGGGGACTTTAATGTCGTCCTTGATAATGACCTCGATATAGTAGCAGGAGAGCCGCATGATGTAAGGGAAACCAGCGAGCTGCAGAAAATGTTGGACAGGTTGGACTTAATTGACGCGTGGCGTTTGTTTCACCGGACCGAGAAAGACTACACTTGGGCTAGAAGCACACCGTTTATAGCCAGAAGGCTGGATTACATTTTCTGTGATAATAATCTACTGGCCAATATTGAAAATGCATACCATGAAATTGTGATCTTCAGCGACCACAAAGGGGTAGTAGTCAAAATATGTGATAATACATTTAAAACAGGACCGTCGATCTGGAAACTTAATAACTCCTTATTGAAAGATGACAATTTCGTCCTAGAAATGAATGCATTCATAGATGATTTTACAAGGGACAACTCAGAGCTTGAACCGACTGTTAAATGGGAAATTCTTAAGGTTGAAATAAAATCTTTCTGTGTACAGTATTCAAACACAAAGAACCAGCTCAGGAAAAATAAAGAACGGGAATTAGAACTGGAGATTGAAAGGACAAATAAGCAGTTACTGGCGGAACCTAACAATCAAAACTTACAAAAACAAATGGCAATCCTTAAACAGACTTTAGAAATATTTCTGCTACATAAAGCAAGAGGGGCCCAGATAAGGTCGAGAGTTAAGTGGATAGAGCAGGGTGAAAAAAACACAAAATACTTTTTATCACTAGAAAAGAGGAACGGAATTGTAAACACAATATATGAATTAAGGGTAAAGGATAACGTCTTTAAAAAACCGTTAGACATATTGGATCAGATCCGACAGTTTTTTGAGGGTCTGTATAGGAAAGATAGTATAGAAATGGAAGGAAAGACATTATTGAATGGCTATCTGGAAAACACTGAATATCCAATACTAGACGAAGGCGAAAAAGAACTAATGGAAAAAGATATTACAGTAGAAGATATGGGAAACGCATTATCTAAACTTAACAATGAGTCAGCACCTGGGAGTGATGGACTTACGACTCCCTTCTATAAATGTTTTTGGTCTCGACTTAAAACATTGCTATGGGAAAGCCTATCATATTCAGTTAGAAAGGGAGAACGTACAGCCATTCAAAAAAGGGGAGTAATCACATTAATACATAAGGGAAACAATCTAGAGAGGAATAACATAAACAACTGGAGACCAGTGAGTCTTACCAACACAGATTATAAAATCTTTTCTAAATGTCTAGCCTTAAAACTCCAGAGGGTCATGGATAAACTCATACATAGCAATCAGGTAGGTTTTATTAAAGGCAGATCTATTACGAATTTGATTCGTACTATAGATGACTGTTTGACTTTAGCAAGGGAGGGAGAGGGTGGGGCAGGCATTTTGGTCTCACTGGATTTCCAAAAGGCCTTCGATAGTATTGAAAAAAAAGCAATTATATATGCACTTGAAACCTTCAACTTTGGTAATAACTTTATTCAATATGTCAAAACATTGATACGGAGTACAGAGAGCTGTGTAAAAAATGGGGGCTGGGTCTCCAAATGGTTCAATACAGAACGTGGAGTGAGGCAAGGCTGCTGTGTCAGTCCTCTACTGTTTATTTTGGTGGCAGAAATTATGGCCATCAAGATAAGACATAATCCAGATATCAAGTGTATACAAATGGAAAATACTCTGAATCATAAACTGCTCCAGTACGCAGATGACGTAACATTGATGTTAAACCACACTGATGACCTCAAAGAAGCTCTCAGAGACATCGAAACATTTGGAGAATTTTCAGGGTTGAAATTAAATAAGAACAAATGTAAAGGGATGGAAATAGGAGACGGGAATATGAAAACTTGGTGATATGGGAATTTCGTGGGTCAACAAGGGAGATAACATGAAAATACTGGGCATCTACTTCAATGCTGATAAAGAAATATCCTGTGTGGAAGAGAATTGGAAAGAAAGGGTAAGGAAACTTGAAGAAATCATCCAAAGATGGAAAAGACGCAATTTATCATGTTATGGTAAAGTAACTGTGGTAAAGAGCTTATTACTATCACAATTGAGCTATATAGTACAATCAGTAAGTCTGCCACAAAACATACTACAAGAAATAGACTCTAAGATATTTAAATTCATCTGGCAGAAAAAATATTCAAATAAGAAAGCATTTGAGAAGGTAAAAAAGAACTGTAATTTGCAAAGAATTGTCTGAAGGAGGATTGGGTATGATTAGTATAAAGGACCAACAGAAAATATTCCTAATGAAGTGGATGAAATGGCTGACATCGAAAGGCAATAGGACGAATGAAAGCCACATAAACACCTCTGAACATTTCTTCTCACAGTTTGGGGGTAGCAAATACTTTGTAGAAAGTAATTTCAGCCTTAAACATAAGGCAAAAATAAACACTATCACATCTTTGTTCTGGCGAACTGTAGCCAGTGCCTGGATAGAAGCAAAGGACACAAAAGTAATTGTTAGTGACACGGACAACATGTCACTACAGGAATTGTTAAATCAACCCTTGTTTAATAATAAGTTGTTCCAATATAAAAGAAACCTCCTTTTCTTCCCGAAATGGATCAAGGCAAATATAAGATATATACATGACGTGTGGAGCGAGAGAGGAATAATCGGAAGAGAGACCATAGAGGAAAAAACAGGAAATTACCCAAGCCTAATGTTTGAATATAACGCAATGATAAATGCCTTCACAGAAAACCAGAGAACGCTTTTAGGCAGTGTTACAAGGAACATGATTAGGGAAGCAAAAGAGACAGCTTGTAAGCTTCCTGAATATATTGAATGTTTCTTTGCCAAAACTAATAAACAAATAAGAAATAGATTTCTAAACAGTAGAGAAGGCACTAGTTGTGGAGTTGGCTTCTGGAAAAGAAAGCTTGATATCGATGTCACAAAATATTTTATGGTAGCAAAAAATTCATCTAGGGAAAGTAGACTTAGGCTTCTTCACTTTAAATTAATCCATAATATCTACCCTACCAATATTTTACTTACAAGAATAGGAATAAAATCATCAGAAAAGTGTGTGTATTGTAATGAAAGAGACTACATAGAGCATTTCTTCTTTTACTGTAAGAAAATCAGGGGATTTTGGAATCATATAGCCAATGTCATTCTTATGAAAACGGGCCATAAATTAATCATGAACGAGGTGACAGCACTCTTTGGAATAGTGAAAAAAGATTGTAACGAATGTACAAGTAAGAAAATAAATACTATAAATCATATTATATTAGTGGCCAAGCTATGTATAAGTAAGCTGAAATATGGAACCATGAATAATATTTTCCATATCTTTGAAATAGAATGGAAGCATAGAGAACATCTCATCGAATAGTTATTATTTGTACGCCACGAGATGTCTCAGTATCCTTAACTCATCTCAGGCTCCATTAACGTTAAATATGAATGGAAATTTTATTGTATGAGCGAGTGAAATAGAGATAAAGAAAAAAAAAAAAAAAAAGGGCAATGACGAAAAGATGAAAAATGCAACAAATTTTGGTATTCCAATGTGCATGAAAGTCAAGTTATTCCACGGTCACTTTTTATTTTTTATATTCTGGTACTGATAATATTTTATTATTATTATTTGGTTAGAAAATTGGCAGACTTTTTTTTTTTTTTTTTGCTGTTTTGTTTTCCTTGTCTCGATTGACTCTATTATGCATCATATTTGAATTAATTATTGTATAGATGACTCATCCTCTTAGTATTTAAAACCATTGGGAACACACGTAGCACATGGAAGACAGATTTATTTTATTTTATATTTTTTCTGAAATGTCTGTCTGTTCTTTTAATCTGTATTTTTAAAACTTCTGCTCAGGTTTATTATATATATTTACTGATTATTATTATGATTGGCTTGTGTTTGTATTGCTACAGAACCAGCTGTTTAAAACTGAACTCTAAAACTGATCAGCTGATAATGTTAAAGACCTAGAGGGTTCGAGAAGGCCGACAACACAGAATTCAGTAGTTAACAATTCTGGGATATAAAAGACTCAAGTTGGGTCCGATCCCCAGGATAGTCCCCATAGACAGCTGTGTATTCATTTACTTGGTTATATTATTATGTTCTCTCTTACTCATCTATTTATTTATTCATCTATTTATTTATTCATCTATTTATTGACCTTAGTCTTCACTCTTAATTCCACCGAGTATCTACATATATGTTCAAACACACCTATATGGGCATCTATATATATTTTTAAAAAAATTAAAAAAAAAATGTGAAGTTGTTCATGTCTGTTGGCTTAATTAGGTACCCTATTATTTCTTTATTTAGTGATCACTGAGTCATGCACTGAATGAAGACATTCAAAATCGCATTTCAATCTGAGCTCTTAAAAAAAAAAAAAAAAGAAGAGTTATTGTCGGGGACTCGCCAATCAGTCACAGTTCCCTGTTTAGGCCAACTAATGCCCAACCTACAAGAACAACTTAATGATACTTAAAAGTTCTTCCTTGTCGACATCTGATCTCCACGTCGACACACCTGCACAACGCCAGGATTCAAACGTTTAGAGACGGTCTACCCATACCGTCGTAAATACAATAGCTTGAAGGCTATCCACACCTTCACATCTCCGGGATTCAAACGTTTAGAGACGGTCTACCCACACCGTCGTAAATACAACAGCTTGAAGGCTATCCACACCTTCACATCTCCGGGATTCAAACGTTTAGAGACGGTCTACCCACACCGTCGTAAATACAACAGCTTGAAGGCTATCCACACCTTCACATCTCCGGGATTCAAACGTTTAGAGACGGTCTACCCACACCGTCGTAAATACAACAGCTTGAAGGCTATCCACACCTTCACATCTCCGGGATTCAAACGTTTAGAGACGGTCTACCCATACCGTCGTAGATATAATAACTTGAAGGGTTTCCACACCTTCACATCTCCGGGATTCAAACGTTTAGAGACGGTCTACCCACACCGTCGTAGATATAATAGCTTGAAGGGTTTCCACACCTTCAGATCTCCGGGATTCAAACGTTTAGAGACGGTCTACCCACACCGTCGTATATATAATAACTTGAAGGGTTTCCACACCTTCACATCTCCGGGATTCAAACGTTTAGAGACGGTCTACCCATACCGTGGTAGATATAATAACTTGAAGGGTTTCCACACCTTCACATCTCCGGGATTCAAACGTTTAGAGACGGTCTACCCATACCGTGGTAGATATAATAACTTGACTGATCCCCGTACACCTTCAAATCGTCCGTGGTCACCTGGCACGACCTCCATACCTCGCCCGGACCGTCAACTGGGGGAACCACGTGCAGCCTTCTCTATCCTCTATTTATACACCGGAGGTTTCTGCACCCGGTCCTACATTCAAGCGAGCCGTGTAACAATTCACGCTCGTCAACAACCTAAAATCATGCTCCCCCACCGAGTTCACCCCTCTACACTCGTGGCGGGACAAGGCCACTGAACCTTATTCGTGACATGAGGGAAATAGATAATCATGAAATGGATGAAGATTATCATAATGATGAGAACATGTAAGTAATTATAAAAACCATAATGATAATGGTGAAGAAAATAGTATGAAATTTGTAACTGACAACCACTGATACATACAGGAATCTTGCACAGGGTGTTTCGTAATTAGAAATACCTGTAATTGACAGTTTCAGGCGTTGTATATTTTCTTTTAAACATAAACATTAAAAAAATATAAAATGCATGGACTTTAACGTTTCATGGCAAATAATATACCCCAAGCACTGAAACTGCATCTTTTTTAAAGAAAAATTTATGTTTTTTTTCCTCTCTTGTAAAATTTTCAAAATGTCAGTTACAGAAGTATTGCACCAAGGCGACGAGATGATAATGAAATCATGAAAACTAGAAAGTTATGAAATGTATCACGCTATAATAGTAAAGATAGATGGTGAACCTGCAAGCACTAAAACTTTGTGACTATGTGATCACAAATTATGGAACATTGTGCGCAGTCTCTATTATTGGCCATAAATTGTTTGGACACTTCCGTTTTGGATAAAATTCAGTATTTAATATTACTTATCCACCATTTTTGGAACTGCAATACTTGACACGCATTTTTGGTCCAGCAGAATCGAAAAGTGTGGCCCGAAATTACGTTCTACGCTATTCTTGACACACTGTTGCCCGAACGTCAAGATATCACATCTGCGCCTTCTACAAGGAATTGTGGTGTAACTAACAGGTCTATTAGTGTTTGCATCGAATTCAAATGCCCATATTATTATTAATGTGATCGAGATCTAGATATGCACCAGAAGTTGGTACAAGGAAAATTTGCAAGATTTATCTTTCCTGGGCTGGGAAGTAAAGATACTGATAATGTTGAAGAAAAATAGATGATTATGAAAATTTATAACGGTGATGATAATCACAGTAGCAAAATAAAAATAATAATAATAATACTTTACACTTTAGACTCTATTCCGGCATGGAGCTAAATTTTGTGTTTGATGATGATTCCAAACAGTGAAGGCGACGATCCGCCTGAGTTATTGTTTTCGTCGTGGAATGAGCGCATTGTCACATTGACTCAGCGATGTAATGTATTTCTGTGCGACTGTGAGGTGTCAAATACTTTGTGTTTTGCCATAACTATGCTGAATGTTGGAATACTCTCGATTTCCTAAACTGTTAGACGCAACTTCGGTTATTCCATTTAGTCAGAAAAGCCAGCGATTGAGTGACCACCGATTGCCGTTTGGTTTATTCGTCTGTCAGGTTTTTTTTTTCTATTTGAGATCTGGCAGTGACAGGCATTTCACGGGGTACAAATCGCAATGTGTTAAACACTTAGCTGAATGTAAATAATCGCAATCATATTACAGTCAGATCTCTTTTGAAAACATCCTTGTAGAGTGTTCATAGGTATACACTGTAATTAGAAATCCTCTGGCGCATTATTATAGAAGCTGTCTAAAGTATTTCTGATGTTTTCTCTTTATAGAAGAACGTCAACGTAAACAGACTGAGCAGCGGTCTGCTGGAGAACACGGCACTGAGAATGATGACGTCTGTATTTGCAACATGAAACGTGTTCGAGAACAGTTTACTGCCGACCATACTCAAGAATTTCATTTCCCTTCATGCTGATGGGTTGCAAGCAATTATAATTGAGAAACTGTGTGAGAAATCTACTGCGCTTAAGCGAAAGTCATGTCGTCAATTATCTGCGACAAAGTGAAATTATCGCAGGACCAAAAACAAGAAATTGTTTGTTTTCTTTTTTTTTAGTAATCTTTCGGGGGGGGGGGGGGGATACAATTTGGATGTGGTCGACATTAATTCATTGACGTCATAAAGTGTCAAGGTACATTATTCAGTGGGCACATGAAGTGTCAAGGTACATTATTCAGTGGGCACATGAAGTGTCAAGGTACATTATTCAGTGGGCACATGAAGTGTCAAGGTACATTATTCAGTGGCCACATGAAGTGTCAAGGTACATTACTCAGTGGCCACATGAAGTGTCAAGGTACATTATTCAGTGGCCACATGAAGTGTCGAGGTACATTATTCAGTGGCCACATGAAGTGTCAAGGTACATTATTCAGTGGCCACATGAAGTGTCAAGGTACATTATTCAGTGGGCACATGAAGTGTCAAGGTACATTATTCAGTGGCCACATGAAGTGTCAAGGTACATTATTCAGTGGCCACATGAGGTGACAAGGACCATTATTCAGTGGGCACATGAAGTGTCAAGGTACATTATTCAGTGGCCACATGAGGTGTCAAGATACATTGTTCAGTGGCTACATGAAGTGTCAAGGTACATTATTCAGTGGCCACATGAAATGTCAAGGTACATTATTCAGTGGCCACATGAAATGTCAAGGTACATTATTCAGTGGCCACATGAAGTATCAAGGTACATTATTCAGTGGCCACATGAGGTGACAATGACCATTATTCAGTGGCCACATGAAGTGTCAAGATACATTATTCAGTGGCCACATGAGGTGTCAAGGTACATTATTCAGTGGCCACATGAAGTGTCAAGGTACATTATTTAGTGGGCACAAGAAGTGTCAAGGTACATTATTCAGTGGCCACATGAGGTGTCAAGGTACATTATTCAGTGGCCACATGAGGTGTCAAGGAACATTATTCAGTGGCCACATGAAGTGTCAAGGTACATTATTCAGTGGGCACATGAGATGACAAGGAACATTATTCAGTGGCCACATGAAGTGTCAAACTACATTATTCAGTGGCCACATGAAGTGTCAAGGTACATTATTCAGTGGCCACATGAAGTGTCAAGGTACATTATTCAGTGGCCACATGAAGTGTCAAGTTACATTATTCAGTCGCCACATGAAGTATCAAGGTACATTATTCAGTGGCCACATGAGGTGACAAGGACCATTATTCAGTGGCCACATGAAGTGTCAAGATACATTATTCAGTGGCCACATGAGGTGTCAAGGTACATTATTCAGTGGCCACATGAAGTGTCAAGGTACATTATTCAGTGGGCACATGAAGTGTCAAGGTACATTATTCAGTGGGCACATGAAGTGTCAAGGTACATTATTCAGTGGCCACATGAAGTGTCAAGGTACATTATTCAGTGGCCACATGAAGTGTCAAGGTACATTATTCAGTGGCCACATGAGGTGACCAGGAACATTATTCAGTGGCCACATGAAGTGTCAAGGTACATTATTCAGTGGGCACATGAAGTGTCAAGGTACATTATTCAGTGGCCACATGAAGTGTCAAGGTACATTATTCATTTACCACATGTTGTGACTAGTGATATTATTCATTGAGGACATGAAATGACAACAGGCATTATTTTATTAACGACATGAGGTGACACGCGACGTTATTTCATAGACGACATATCAAGCAACATTATTTCAATAACCTCATGATCTGACAAGCGACACCATTTCATTTACGACATGAGGTGACAAGCGACATTATTTCATTAACGACATGAGGTGACAGGTGGCACCATTTCATTAAAACATGAGGTGACAAGTGACATTATTTCATGAACGACATGAGGTGACAGGTGACACCATTTCATTTATGACATGAGGTGACAAGTGACTCTGTGGCAGACGTGGCAGACATGACTTTCGTGTGCAAAACTTGGTTGCGATCTGTTCATGTTACCAAGAAATTTGGGGGGAAAAAACTGTTCTGTTTATGTGTGACTCCATAGTATTATTGGATCTGTTGTGTAGGAATTATTTTTTTTTTTTTTATATAGCTCATATCCATTTTTAAAATGCTCTATGGGCTTTACAGCAACATGTCAACCACGGAGCAGAATGGAGCGCCGACGAAGCGCTCAACACACAACACTGCTTCTTTCTCTCTCCCTGTCTCGCTCACTCTCTCTCTGTATCTCTCTCTCTATCGCAGAGCAAATTGTGGCGCAGCGCAGTACACAACTCACAACAGTTCACAACTCATAACTCACAATACAAATAATATTTGAATATTTATTAATAATAATATATATTTAATAATGAATAATAAATTTTGTTGTTGCTTGTGGGGGGGGGGGGGGATGATATGGATAAATTTTAATCTATTAATTTCAATTTTGCCCGGGCAGCGGCCTGTACGGCCTGCTCTTTACGATTTCCAACTGCCAAGGTATCTTTATCGTGCGCAACGTGCACACGGGCCCTCCGAATTTTTTCGACCTTGTCCGAGAAGTCTAGGTAATCGATCCAAACATTTCGTGGACATGAGAAATTTTAGATTTAACAACAACTGAAGTTGTGCCGTGTTCACCCTCACATAGGACATCAAGCAAGTGACTACCTTTAACCCTCTCCAGTAGATTTGTGATCGTAAATAATTTCATCCATGTCATAGAGATAAGTACAGTGACGTCATATATAAACTTTAATCTGGCCATCCTGACAAAAACATCGTGGAATAATTTTCATATTTTTTATCTGGCAATACATAAAGGAAAGGTTGTTGTCAGGGACGCCTAGTATTAATTTTTACATGATAAGCCGTGGCTGAACTGTGAAAACAACTCAGTATTTTCTCTAGATCCTTTGGTCATTAGACTACGAGCCAATAAAAAACATTCTTAGGGGGACATAACTACAGAAATTGTTGACATTGTCAGGTGGGTAGAGTGGACTTTGGACTTGATCTCTGACGTCTGACCAATTACAACAGTAATCTGAACTGAGGTGATTTTACTCTCAAAAGACAAAATTTGTTATGTGTTGTTTCATATTTCATCTCCCTGTTCAAATCAGTACTAGAATGTTCTACTGCAAACAGTTACGTTTTTCTTCTGTTAGTAGGAACCTTCCCGACTTTACCACAAAAACTTAACTACTGTAGTGCTCTTGCCTTCCAGCTGCTAATTAAAGCTCTTTGCCAGTCAAGTATTGTAGTTAAAATTTATTGACAGTTTTAGTTCAGTGGGTTTGTCAGGCACAAGTTACTGACACGTCATCCAATTGATCGGTTCAGCGTACATGAAATCGCGGAAATACCTGCAATTTGTTATACCGACGCATTTTGTGGAAATTTTCTTCTGGGACTGGAAACTTTTCCATTGAGATCGTTATATTACAGGGAGTCACATTCCTGTTGAAGGCGTAGATCGTTGTGGAGTTGGACAGTTTTAATTTACGTAACTTTTGTTTGGCAGTGAAGACATCATTATCTTGTCATGTCCCGGGTGGTGGGTGGGCCGGGTGATTCTCGCTAAGATCTGCTGTTTTTGTCCTATTATTCTTGTATTTATAGCGTGTCTAATCGTCTCGCCTTTAGCACAGTTTGACCTGTATCGTGTCAAGCTGCTTTCTCAAAACTCAAACTGATCTAATTGCTATGTCAAACTTTACTAATGTTGAGCAAATGAAGAAATCCTTACTTGTGATACCGGGTTATAAAATGGATATTCTAGCTCCCAACGACGAACATTTTCCCCAAGAGTTCCCAACATCTAGAGTTCTCAACAACGTCTAGAGCAACGTTCTAGTTTCTAATGGCCTAGAAAAGAGACTGTCTTGGTTTTATCCTCAATCTTCCCCCCCCCCCCAACCACCCCCCCCCCGCCCCTAAACACTTTGATCTTGAAACTTCTGATCACAGATGAAATAAAATGTAAAATTTGTGAGGACCACAATCGTCATATGGCCAGTTCTATGACGTCAAACGAAACCAGTGGGTTACACGTCATCATTCTTTTGTCCCGGCTTCAATGCCTCATCGACATATTGAGCCGTCATTTACTATTGACTATTTACTATTACAGGAGTCAAGATGATCAACATCAGTTTCTGTGAGACTTGTACCATTCATCTACCATTCATCTTTAATATTATATTTATTTACCTTTGTGTTTGTGAACAGAACATGTAGTAATGTAAAATATGCCATCCTAGACAGTAGGTAATGTATACCATCCTAGCCAGTACTTACTGATACGCAGGAACATTTCAGCTGTTGCCACCACGGACCAACAGATTTATTTACTTTTTCCATTTCTATTTTTTTCTTTCTTCCTTTCTTTTGCCATTCTCATTTTAAACAAAAACGATTTTGCTTTTATTGTTCACGTGATTCATTCTGCAAGTTGCAATTAATTTTAACATTGATTTGATTTTTCATTTTACAAGTCAAGGAAAGGAAAGAATGTTCTGTCTGTGAGTTATGGCAAGTGTCAATTAAAGCTTGACTGTTTGGCCTGCGGTACAAATGAAACAGCAAATTTTAATAATTCTAATGTAAGAAGATCATGACGCGTTTTTTTGTCTGGCTTGGGATGAATTAGACAATGCCAAATGTCTTTCAAAAATATGTCCTGGGTCCAGGAGTGATCGTTTTTGTCTTTATTCCTGACATCATCTGGGGAAATTCATTTCACAGGTGAAATAATTGCTCCCTGCAAGTGTAAAAACCCCTTAACCTTTACGTGAAATTTATTAAACAAAAAAAGAAAACAGCGATAGTGTTTGCTGGCGGCGATAGCTTTTGTTTATGTTTATGTAATTACCATCTCTGGATCTGATGAAATAGCGCATTTACCAGGCAACCATTTTTACCCACAGGGCAGTGATCAGTCAGTAGTTGAAGTTTTTTATCATAAATCGTACAAAGTTTGTTTTTTTTTACTTTTATTAACGTGAGCCAAACTTCTGACATACTGCACATTGAATAAATCGTTCCCTGATCTAACTATTCAGTCACTGCCAAAAGCTGACTAGAAATTATGGCAATTTTGTGGTGCCAAAATAACTGTTTCTGACAAGGAGAAATGTGTGGCGTTGACACCCGGGAATAATGGTCATGTGGGTTAATTATCATTTGGTCCGACTGGGACATGAACTTTTCACTAACCCTCTTGGTTATGCCAGTCACGGCCGTTGTTGTGTAGATAAATAGCCCTGGCAAGTCGGGACTAGCAACTGTTTTTGGGCCAGTCTTCCAGTTGTCAGGTGAAATTTGACAGTCTCTCAGTCTCGGCTTTCTCCAATTGGTCACACTGAAACACTTTCTGTCGCAGTAACCGCTGGTTAATCTGTCAAGCTCCTACCAAATCCGAATGTAAATTCGGTATTGTTTCGCTGTTTTGGCCAGAATTTCTGCATCTCCAGACTCGATGCGTTGCCAGAGGAAATAGGAAAAAAAAATTCATGACAAGAAATGACTGTGAAAATATAAGAATAATTTAAATTTTATTCCTCGAAAGAAATTGGTAAGCAGAGCATGACCCTGGATTTTGTACTATTAAATGAGGTCAGTTTGTCTAATTCTCACCAGTTTGGGTAGTCTGATGACGACCAATAAATTCTTGGCTAAAATGCAAGATATAAATTTGCTCGGAAAGAAAAAGCTTTCACTGTAGTAGGCCAGACACTGGATAGGGCCAGAGTTTAGCTTGTAGTACTGGGCGGACCCAGCTCAGATCTCAAACTGTCTTGTGGATTGACGTATCCGAACATCTGGATCCATCCCACATCCCATCCGGACGTTATTGGACGGCAGCGCCAAGTTACCTGGTAAATTCTAGCTGGCACCGATGTTGGTATTACCAAGATTGTGTCTTCCTCTCAGCATAGACAAAAGACATAATTATTTAGGATGAATCATTTGAAACTGATTTTACTCTCCCAACCTCCACCCCCACATCAAGCAGATCAAATGTTCAACCTTTCAAAAATAACTTGCCACCCTCATCTCTTACTTAAATCTTGGTTATGATAAGTTGGATCTACATGAACATTTCAGAGATGCTAGACTGTTCAATATAAAAAAGAATTAACACACTGAATCAACTGATTGAATGCACGATAATGTATTGTGGTACTCACAATGAACAGGGGGTCATAATCAAAAGTCACAAGTCTAGTAACGAGTGTGTCCGCCTCTTGCATTGATGACAGACTAGCATCGTCAACGCATAGACTAGATCAGTCTTGTGATTGCAACAGTGTTTAGCGACACTGGTAGAGCATTTGCTATTGCATTTTGTTCATCTGTTGTCTTTTGAGCTGTGTTGAAGCGATTTCCTAAAAGAGTATCGAGTGCGAATAAAATTAATGCATCCTGTCTGCGAGTTGTCACTCTTGGTCTGCCTGGTCTTTGGCCGTCTTTCAAGGTCCCAGCTGCTGCCAGACGGTTTCTCACATCCTATTTACCTTCTGTGTGATGACCTTAAATCCTCCAACTGCAGCAGCAGTAGGGAAACCGGCAATTTGCCATCCCAGTGATCTGATTTTTTTTTTCATCTTAGCTTCGTGGCGGTATGGTTATCGTAATGAAAATTCTTTGATTTACACACGGCGAATGAAGGAAGTTGAGTCAACCTTTCCACGTGTGTTTTATTTTCCTTTTTATAAACTCCATTTTCAAATCCGAGCCCTATAGTTTTTTCGCGCAGCCGCTTTGTGATTTAATATTCCTAATTTTTCCCGCGAAGATGCAAATACCAGATTTCTGCGAAACACATACAGCGGAATCGCAGTGTACAAAAATAAGATTGACAAAATAATTTCTACAAAAACACACACACACACACACACACACACACACAAGTCAGAAGATCTGCAAAAAGGCTTGAGGGGACGTAAAAATGTGGCAGAAAAAAAAAGTTGGCAATGCGCCAAGTTAGAAATACTACGGAAATTTGATCTACTGAAACACAAATGAAAAGGGACGAGAAAATTAAAAGTTGTGCTTTTCACCAAAATTTCCAATTATTTCCAGGAAATGAATTAAGGCTTGTCGCTCTGATCGCTATGTGTTCGCTGAACGAAATGCCCAGTGCCCAGATGATTCTCATTTCTTGACAACAATCGCCTTGATTCCTGAATGGGACCGTAAGGTGCTAATACACAAGGGAGGTAAATGAACATGAAACTCCATCAGAAAAAGAACAATAAACGGCAACAACAGGCAAACAAACAAACTCCAACATCCAACAAAAAATCTGTGACATAACAATTTAATATCGTCACGAGAGATGGCCGACGGTGGTGGTTTCCTTTAACAAGTCGAGAATATAATTATAGGCTGAAACTTTACTGATCAAATCTTGTATGATTCAATTATCTTGACTGACGTTATGTGAGGCCAAACCTTTTTATCTTCTTTGAAAAGTGGGGGGAGAGTGGGATGGAGGACAGCTGATAATCAACATTTTCTTTTAGTTCACGTCAGAGAATTCAAATCTAGCAGAGACAGTTGAGATTTTCAACTGACAAGAGTTGCTGTATCTCGCTAATACTGATTGAAGGGATTCAGTGGTGAGGGGGGTGGGGAAGTTTTGTACGCCGGCGGAGTGGGGGTAGTGCGGTCGGAGAAATTTGTCTGTCAACGCACACTTTCAATTAACATTGTAAATCAGCACATTGTTCTATTTTTGTCTGTGTCAGTTATTTTCTATTTTCTATTGCTACATAGTCATAAAATTACTGTCAAGTTCTCACCATTTCTAAGTTGGGATGTATTCTTTAGGCCGAATTCTGAAGTTGATCCTCAAAAACAAAGGTAGAAAAATTGAAAGTTAACATTGAATTAACTGAGGATTGGGAAATGGCGTGTTGTCTTGTCATAAAATGTGTCCTTTTGTCGTACAAATTCCTTCTTTTTTTAATCGAAGGTTATCACATCGGGAGCTTCTCGGTGTCTTGGAAGAACTTCTCAATCAAGAGCTTGAATTTGCTAAAAACTTGAACCATTTTTGGATTGACGAACATTTTGTACAAATTCATAATTGTTGACAAAAGGCAACCAAAACAGGTGCTATCATTGACTTTATGTGCAAAGAACTTTAAAACTAGAGAAACATTTTTTCTCCCTCCATTTGCCTGGCAGTTACTTCCTCTCCAGTGTGGGTTTTTCTTCGCGCAACCATCGCCCTGACCACCAGCCATGATGGTTCTGTGCTCTAATACTGTAAACTTCTTCTTTTCCAGATCTTAAGCCTGTGAACATTCGAACAGACGCCTATTAAAATAATGGCTGAAGCCCTGGTCAATGGCACCAAACCAATTATTCAAGACATCCTAACATTTCAGCAGAGGAATTTGGTTGAGATCGTCATTTACGTGTTTCTGTGCACGGGTGTATCTTTGTTCGGCATCGTGGCCAATCTCATCAACATTATTATCTTTTTCAAGCACGGCTTTAGCAACACTGTTAATATTAGTTTTTGTGGTTTGGCTATGAGTGATCTTGGCTGTCTGATTACACAAATTTGGTTCAGCATTTGCATGAATCCCTTATTGAGAAATGCTAAAAATTTACCGTTTGTGCCTTTGGAAGCGCATTACCTGACGGGTGGAATACCTACCCACTTTTTCAGTCGCATTACTAGCTGGATTACCGTGTACATAACGGCCGAGAGATGCGTGGGCATTGCTTTTCCTTTAAAGGTGAAACAGATTGTCACCAGGAACAGAACAGTGGCTATCATTGTCATTATCTACATATTAAACATCTTGACGACTTATCCCGAATATCGCAAGTATTATCTAGACTGGAAATTTTTTCCCGAACACAACAGAACAATGATTGGCTTGCTCAGTCGTGACATCAGTGAAGATGATAGTGCCGCCTTTCTCACCACCACCATGGCGGGCTTACTGTCTTTCATTGGTGTCATCTTGTTTACAATTATCCTACTGTACAAACTGGCAGAGAAATCGGCATGGCGGAAGAAAGCCACAATGGCCAATGAACAGTCCGATTCCATGTCCAACCGCGACAAGAAAACAATGAAAATGATTATCGTTATTGCCAGTTTCATGATTGGTTTCTACACACCGGGCATTTTGGTTACTATGGTTACCATATTCGAACCTGAATTTCGCCTTTTCGGAGCTTACAGAAATGGTTTTTTCGCTATTTGGTCATTTGTCTTTTTATTTCAAGATATCAATTCCAGTATCAATATTTTTCTGTATTACTCAATGAGCACAAAATACAGACAAACCTTTCACGAACTTTTCCCACGTTGCAGTCGCAGACCAGATGAGTGAGTAATGCAGTTTTTACACCCTGGTGGTTGCAGTTTTCTTTCTTAACTTGGTCAAATTATTGTTTTGAAAGTTTATGATGTAAAATTTGTTTCGTTTCTGTTTCTGTCATGTGTTATCTAAACTGAAAGAACATTCTTTCCTTCTTTTTTAATGTGAAAATGCTATCATATTGAATCAGAGTGACGACTCAGAAGAAAGAATTGGACCTAAACATATTTTGGGGATGAAATGAGAAGCCAAGGCCATGAGCATAAAGGGAAACCACTCTTTATTTGCAACCGTTTTTGTGTTACTGTTGACAAGTCAAAGAGTTCTTTTACCTAAAGAATTTTAGCTATTCATAGGCCATGTCGTAATTGCACTAGTTACAATTAAACATTTCTTCTTTCTCTGCATGGAACATTTCGTTTCCAATGTCTTGCTGTAAAAATTTCTGCCCTAGTATAGAGAATCCCCCACCCCCACCCCAAAAAACAACCCAACCAAGAGACAGATAAAATCATGATTGAGTTTCAACCCTCCCCCAAAACACACACACACACACACAAACACTCTTCTAAATAGAAATCTGTAAATCTATAACATCCTGCAGACTACAACACCAAAAATTCTGACACTAATACAATACAAGCACGGTTATTGCTGACACTAATACAACACCAACAAATTCTGACACTAATACCATACAAGCACGGTTGTTGCTGACACTAATACAATACAAGCACGGCTATTGCTGACACTAATACAATACAAGCACGGCTATTGCTGACAATAATACAACACAAACAATGTCTGACACTAATACAATACAAGCACGGCTATAGCTGACACTAATACAATACAAGCACGGCTATTGCTGACACTAATACAATACAAGCACGGCTATTGCTGACACTAATACAATACAAGCACGGCTATTGCTGACACTAATACAATACAAGCATGGCTATTGCTGACACTAATACAATACAAGCACGGCTATTGCTGACACTAATACAATACAAGCACGGCTATTGCTGACACTAATACAATACAAGCACGGCTATTGCTGACACTAATATAACACCAATAATTTCTGACAATAATACAATACAAGCACGGCTATTGCTGACACTAATACAATACAAGCATGGCTATTGCTGAGACTAGTACAATACAAGCACGGCTATTGGTGACACTAATACAACACCAACAATTTCTGACACTAATACAATACAAGCATGGCTATTGCTGACACTAATACAATACAAGCACGGTTATTGCTGACACGAATACAACACCAACAATTTCTGACACCAATACAATAAAAGCACGGCTATTGCTGGCACTAATATAACACCAACAATTTCTGACACTAATAGAATACAAGTACGGCTATTGCTGACACTAATATAACACCAACAATTTCTGACACTAATACAATACTAGCACGGCTATTGCTGACACTAATACAACACCAACAATTTCTGACACTAATGCGATACAAGCACGGCTATTGCTGACACTAATACAACACCAACAATTTCTGACACCAATACAATACAAGCACGTCTATTGCTGACACTAATACAACACCAACAATTTATGACACTAATACAATACAAGCACGGCTATTGCTGATACTAATACAACATCAAAAAATTCTGACACTAATACAATACAAGCATGGCTATTTGACACTAATACCAAACCAACAATTGCTGACACTAATAATAATAATAATAATAGTTCGTCCATCAGGTATGATGATAACCTTAACAACACCAGAGGAATAAAGAACAGAAATTGTTGAGAATTTCAACACATGGACAATAAAGAGAACTAAAGGACACAGAGGACAGAATGGAAAGACTGTTCTTTCATGACTTATGGCTTCTCATGTGACTGATAAGTCCTATTTTTGACCTGCAGACCCTTCCGCATAAATGACAAGAGTGCTCCGTTGGTTCAGTACCACTGGGCCTTTTCTTGCGCCGTTCTCTTTTTTTGATAGCCTGCTGGACTCTGTCAGCTTCCCATGCTTTGCTGCCTCTGGTAAGGGCCGCCCTCCAATTTGCACGATCGAGCGAGAGCTTTTCCCACTCTCACATCAATGGCAAAGGCCTTCAGTGATTGCTTGAGAGTGTCTTTGTAACGTCTCTTTGGGGCCCCATTCCTCGTTCCATTGGAGAGCTCAGAGAAGAAGATTTGCTTAGGGAGTCTGGAGTCGGGCATTCTGACAACATGTCCTGCCCAACGTAGCTGAATTTTTTTCAGGTGGCAGAAGATGCTCAATTCCTTGGCACTATTGAGGACCTCAGTGTCTGGAATTTTATCCTGCCATTTGATCCTTAGGATCTTTCTAAGGCAGGCCAGATGAAAGTGATTTAGCTTTCTGGCATGCGATTGGTACACTGTCCAGGTTTCAGCCCCATAGAGTAGGGTGGGAAGGACCACAGCATTGTACACTTTCAGCTTAGTGTCTGTGCGAATGCCGGCAACATCCCATACTCTCTTTCGAAGCCTGCCAAATGCAGAGCTGGCTTTGCTGATTCTTGAGAGAATTTCAGTATCAACACGAGCCGCGGAAGACAGTGTACTGCCAAGATAGGTGAAGTTCTCCGAAACCTTCAGAAGACTGTCATGGACTTTGATATTTGGGGTCACAGGATACTTGTTGTCTGGAGTAGGCTGATGGAGCACTTCCGTCTTCTTTGTGCTTATTGTGAGGCCAAAGTTGTCACAGGCACTAGAGAACTTATCAACACAGTTTTGCATGCTATCCTCATCGTGTGCCAGAAGTGCACAATCATCAGCAAATAGTAGGTCACAGACTTGAGTACTTTTGGTTTTGGTTTTTGCCTGAAGTCTCCTGAGGTTGAATAGACTGCCATCAGTTCGGTACTTGACGCTTACCCCTTGAGGAGGAGAGCTAAAGGCTTCTTGTAGCATTGCATGATGCTGAACAGAGTTGGGGCTAAGACACAACCCTGTTTTACCCCATTTGTGACAGCAAAGGGCTCTGAAACACTGCCGTTGCTTTTGACTGCAGCTTGCATGCCATCATGAAACTGGCGCACTATTGTGATGAATTCGGGTGGACACCCAAACTTCGCCAAGATTTTCCAGAGGCCTTCACGACACACTGTGTCAAATGCTTTTGTGAGGTCAACAAATGTGATATACAGCGCTTTATTTTGTTCCATGCATTTTTCCTGAATCTGTCTGGCAGCAAAAATCATATCCGCCGTTCCCCTCTCTTTACGAAAGCCACATTGGCTCTCGGGAAGCAAGTCATTTGACGAGAGGTAAGGTGATCAAGAAGGCGATTCAGAAGCATTCTTGCCAATATTTTGCCAGCAATTGAAAGTAGAGAGATTCCCCGATGGTTGTCACAGACTTGGCTGTCCCCTTTGTTTTTGTACAGATGGATGATTGAAGCATCTTTGAAGTCCTGTGGCAGCTTCCCTGCTTTCAACATATGATTGAACAACTCGGTCAACCTTTCAATAAGCTTTTCTCCACCGAAGGCATACACCTCAGCAGGAATTGAATCCATGCCTGATGATTTGTTAAAGGACATCTGATTTGTGGCAGTTCGGGTCTCATTTGCTGTGAATGGCTTGGCAAGAGCTGCATTAATAGGAGTCTGAGGGAGGCGGTCAATGGACTCAGTATTTATATTTGATGGCCGATTTAGCACACCTCCGAAATGTTCTGCCCAACGCTGAATTATGGCATTCAATTCAACAATGCGTGTTGAACCATCTGACGCAAGAAGTGGCGTAGTGCCAGAGCGGGATGGTCCAAACACAGCTCGGAGGCTCTCAAAGAACTTTCTAGTGTTGTTTGTGTCGGCATATTTCTGAGTTTCTCTTACTCGCTCTTCAAGCCAGTCATTTTTCATTTTCCTCAGCTTCTTCTGGATTACACCCTTACATGCACGCAGTGCATCAGCTTTTGCTGTGGAAGAGGGGTCACTGCAGTGAGCTTGGATGAGACTTTTTTTTTCTTTGATGAGCACTTTGATTTCATTATCATTATCATTGAACCAGTCCTGGTGCTTGCGGACAGGAAAACCAACTGTGCTGCTGGCGCAAGAGTGTACAGTCGTATTTAGGTCAGTCCAGCTCTGTTCAATGTTCTCAGGGTCAAAAGTCACGCAATCCAATTTTGAGGAGAGTTCTGATGAGAGCTCGCTCTGTTTCTCAGCTGAGCAGAGTTTTGAAACATTTAGGCGTTTAGGTGGCGCTTTCCCTTGAGGGCGTCTATTGCGCCTCAATGTTAGTCTGAGCTTGCAAACAATGAGTCTGTGGTCAGTTCCACACTCGGCACCACACATCGCCTTTGTTACAAGGACATCCTTTCTGTCAGTCTTCCTCACAATGACATAGTCTATGAGATGCCAATGCTTTGAGCGGGGATGCATCCATGACGTTCTGTTTCTCACGGGGAGACTAAAATTTGTGTTGGTAATGAACAGGCCAAATTCAGCGCACAAAGTAAGTAAGCGCAACCCATTGTTATTGCATGAACCAACTCCATGAGGGCCCAAAACATTTGGCCACGCTGAGATTTCGGAGCCAACCCTAGCATTGAAGTCCCCCAAGAGAATCAGCTTATCAGCTGCCGGGACAGAGCATATGACAGATTCTAGGTCAGAATAGAACTTGTCTTTGGCTTCATCTGGGTTTGTCATGGGGGTGGCTGACTGGCTTTTCCCAACTGGGATCCTGAGTGTCATTAGCCTGTCATTTATTTCAATTGGCATGGACTGCAAGTTTCTGACAAGGTCATTTTTAATTGCAAACCCAACACCATGCTGTCTCGGTTCGACTGCACCCTTGCCTTTCCAGAAGAAGGTGCATCCACCACTGAGCTCTTTGAGTTGGCCACTATCAGGGAGTCTGGTCTCACTGAGTGGCACTATGTCCAGGTTGTACCTGCTGAGCTCAATGGCAATAAGTGCAGTGCGTCTTTCCGGGTTGTTTGAGTTGTCCTGTAGTGTGCGTATATTCCAGGCTCCTAGCCTGAGTAAGCTGAATTTCTTTTTGTTTCGACCGCAAAAAGGGATCCCCACTGGTAGCGGTATACCAGTCAGGGTGATGTGAAGTGGGCTTTCTTTAGGGCACCTTTTCTAGCCCCTTCCTCAGTTGAGGTGAGCAGTGCTATCCTTAAATAAGGCTGCTCAGCTACTGTGGGTGCTGCCTCCCCACGCCTCCACTTCAATCGACGATGAAGCGACCATAGCTTCATTGACACTAATACAACACCAACAATTGCTGACCCTAATACAACACCAACAATTGCTGACACTAATACAACACCAACAATTGCTGACACTAATATGTCACGAGGTGGGTTATGGCATTCGACTGCTTAATGGGAGAGGTCCAAATCCACACTCGGACGGACACACTAACTTTCACACTTAAAATGCTAAAGAAACCAAAAGAATTCGCTTCGTCAGGCCTGCAGGGCCACAACAATATATTCAAATATAATACAAATAATATATATAATGCAATTCAAGGCAACTGCAATGACAAAGTTAAACTTTTGGAGTAAAAGTCTCCAATAACAATGTTAATGTTCACTTGAAAGTACTTCACAAGTGGAAACAATTGTTAGACTTTCTACTACTACAAGTCACACGACTCACTGTCCAAGGACCTATGAAGTTATTAATTCACATTTATATTCGAGTAAAAATAGGTCCTGGCACTTGCTAATTCATCAAATATAGATTCTCCTTTAGTGACTCCTTACTAATAAATAATACATGTTACATTTCTTCACTTCTTCAACACACGCCAATTCAATTACAAGTACAAACAAACATGTTATATGCAACAATGGCGCTGATTGGCGGTGGCTCTTGGGACACACAACTACAATGCTGGGAACTCCTGAATTCCTGGTAGACAAGACAATGCGTTAGAATGCTTTACCATTGGCACACTCACGGCAATTGTGAGTGTGGTCTCAGAGTATCGCTTTGGTGGACTAGGGTCCGGTACGCTATGGCTCTGGAGCTAGTTCTATCTTGGGCTCCTCGTACATTGAGTATGGACTGCTCGGCTGCGTCACGTTCTCCGGTCTGGCGAGAGAATTCAATTCGCTAGTCACCTCGTAAATGGATACTTCTATCTACATGTGGCAAATTACAGGGGTCTTGAGCCCACTTATATAATATCCTGCAAACTACCGTCAAGATCTCTAAATATGATTGGCTCAGCCATGCGAGCTCATCCTGCAGAATTATTTATCATTACTATGGCCTTGCAACTAAAAAAAAAACATGATCGTCCTCTAAATAGGTTAATACAATTTAAAACCCAAAAATCCTATTAGATAGCTAAGCTGACTCTGCAAAAGATCATAACTCCTGCTGCACGAGAAATCGGCGTCAAGCGTCTCGCTGAAAACAACTTCTGCTCACCCCTTCCCTTACTGTTAAAAATCACGGGCCAAAACTGCTTTGTAATTCTTAGTTTACCTACACGTCTTCCTTTCCACACTTTCTCTCTATCTACATTTTCTGTCAAAAAACCATTATTTACCACTTGTTGCCCACGAGAACAGCTCAAGGACACTACACTATGACTAGGTGAAAAACTCATTGAACTCGTTGAAATCGACCCGTGGCCTAGCATGGCATTTACAGTACTAATCTCGACTCGCGACATAATACAACACCAACAATTGCTGACACTAATACAACACCAACAATTGCTGACACTAATACAACACCAACAATTGCTGACACTAATACAACACCAACAATTGCTGACACTAATACAACACCAACAATGGCTGACACTAATACAACACCAACAATTGCTGACACTAATACAACACCAACAATTGCTGACACTAATACAACACCAACAATTGCTGACACTAATACAACACCAACAATTGCTGACTCTAATACAAAACCAACAAATGCTGACATTAAAACAACACCAGCAAATGCTGACACAAATACAACACCAACAATTAATGCTGTCATTAATACAACACCAACAAATGCTGACATTAATACAACACCAACAAATGCTGACATTAATACAAAACCAACAAATGCTGACATTAAAACAACACCAGCAAATGCTGACACAAATACAACACCAACAATTAATGCTGTCATTAATACAACACCAACAAATGCTGACATTAATACAACACCAACAAATGCTGACATTAATACAACACCAACAAATGCTGGCATTAATACAACACCAACAAATGCTGTCATTAATACAACAACAACAAATCCTGACACAGATACATCACGCACAATTGCTGACAAGCCAAAACTGGCTACAAAAGAATGTAAACTTCAGTTTGAACGACAATAGTAAAAATGGTCTTTGGCAGTCTGAAATTGAACCCCTGGCACCATTCAGCACAGATACAAAGTTGCCGATTACACACATATTGAAATGGTCCAAAAGTAAACACTGGTCAGACTTTTGTGTCTCGGCATCAGCCGCTCTTGGTCATGTTAAGTTGTAAAACAATAAAAAAGCTGTGAAAAAGGAAAAGAGAAACAAAATGAATCTATTCTAAGGCGGGGAGAGAAGTTTATTTTTACTATGCTTGGGTTCCCCACTTATGCCTGACTCCACCAAGTGAAAATGCCAGAGTCCACCAAGTGAAAATGCCAGAGTCCACCAAGTGAAAATGCCAGAGTTCACCAAGTGAAAATGTTAAGAGTCCACCAAGTGAAAAATGTCAGAGTTCACCAAGTAAAAATATCAGACTCCACCAAGTAAAAATGTCAGACTCCACCAAGTGAAAATGTCAGACTCCACCAAGTGAAAATGTCAGTCCACCAAGTGAAAATGTCAGTCCACCAAGTGAAAATGTCAGACTCCACCAAGTGAAAATGTCAGACTCCACCAAGTGAAAATGTCAGACTCCACCGAATGAAACTGTCAGACTCCACCGAGTGAAAATGTCAGACTTCACCAAGTGAAAATGTCAGACTCCACTAAGTGAAAATGTTAGACTCCACCAAGTGAAAATGCCTTTATCCTATTGTGAGAATAGAGGCAGAACTATTACTTTTAAAAAAATGTTGCAAAGACTTTCAGTGCATCTCCAGAAATGCTTTGAAAATAAAAATCACAACTGACAAGATTTAAGCGAAATGTTCCGCTCATTCTAGTGGGGAGGATGAAATTAGCAGGTTCTGGAGCTTTTAGTCTGAGGCAGCCCGTGTGAGGCACACCTCATTTTTACTTTGTGGACTGACATTTTCACTTGGTGGTGTCACGAGTAAGGTCAGTGGCCTTGTACGCCACGAGTGTAGAGGGGGTAAACTTATTAGGGGAGAAGGAGATTTTAAAGTTGTTGACGAGCATGAAAGATTACTGTCACGAGTAAGGTCGGTGGCCTTGTGCGCCACGAGTCTTGGGGGGTGAGCTTAGCAGGGGAAAGCATGATTCTAAAGTTGTTGACGAGCGTGAAAAGATACACAAGACTCACTTGAAACTAGTCCCGTGTGCAAGACCCTCTGGAGTATAAATAGAGGAGAAGCTCGCCACACGTGTTCCCATTTGTTCCCAAAAAGCAGAGAATGACGGTCCGGGCTATCATGTGGAGGTAGTGCCATGGGGACCAGAGTTAGGTGTGTGAGGGATCCATTATGTTCCCATTTGTTCCCAGAAGTTTTACAGAAGTGACGGTCCGGACGATTATGTGAAGATTCAAATGCAATGCATTCATTTTTTGCATGACTCAGTGATTGGAGATCACTTAATAGGTCTGGTGTATTTTATAAAATTTACGTAAATTAAAAGAAAAAAACACCAAGAAACCTTCTTCAAAAAGGTATCCATATAGGTAGGTTCCCAATAAATACGTAAAGAAGTCTGGTTCAAAGTGACTAGTTAAATGAGTAAATAGATAAGTATGAAAGTACGTATGACCTGATAATAGTCTAGCAAATAAATATACTGCTGTCTATAAGGACTGTTCTGAGGCTCGGACCCAATTGAAGTCTTTTATATCCCAGAATTGTCAAGGGGACCAGAGTTGTTAGGTGTGTGGGGGATCCATTATGTTCCCACAGAAGTTCGTTGATAATCGATGGCGGGTGTGAACCGTCTGTTTTCTCATTGGTTTGAAGCTTGGGAGTCTTGAAGAAGGGATGGGAACCCTTCAAGAACCAACGATCCACGATGGCGGGTGTTAACCGTCTGTTTTCTTTATCGTTTGAAGCCATTGGCGGTTGTGAACCGTCTGTTCCCCTTTATCGTTTGAAGTTGGAGATCAAGGAAGGATCGTTTGAACTCTGGAGACATTAAAATGCATCAGCGAGGAGATCAGATGTCGACAGAGACTTTTAAGTATAAATAATTAAGTTATGGACAAAGGGGTTAGGCGTTAGTTGGCCTAAGAGGGAGTAGAGAGTAGTCGTCGTCCCCGATAGGGATTTTTACATATCTTTTTTTTTTGTGACTGTATGTTTGATTATTATGAGTTGAATGTTTCGGCATAAGTTGCTTGTCATGCATTTAGTAATAAATATCGTTTGATTTAAAATATCACTCCATGTGTCCGTTGTTCGCTGGTCTGCTTGCTTAGCTTGTTAGCTAAGGTTGAAAGGAAAAATAAATTACGTAAACATCATGCACGTGGTCGTGACAATCATCACGCATGTGGTCGTGACAGTGGAGTCTGATATTTTCACGTGGTGCAGTCAGACATTTGCAAATGCTGGAATCTGACATTTTCACTTGGCGGAGTCTGACATTTTCACTTGGTGGACTCTGACATTCTTTCTTCAAATGACAGACCGTTTGACGATGCCCCCCCCCCCCACCCCCTTCCCTTCAAAACAATATTGCCTACTGCGGTTAGTAGGCAAATAAAAACAAAGGTGGCTAACTCTTTCTCGGTGGAGTATATCAGTCCAGAACCACAGTGTGTGTTGGGAATTCAACCACATCTCAAAACAGCCAAAGTTCTGGAATTTGGCTTTTAAAAAAAAGCCAATCTGGTAACCCTGATAGACATTTGGATTAGATGCAAAGACTGAAAGAACTTACTTTACAATAAAAATCTGTGCAGAATACACAGATGTGATCTTTAAAGTTGATTTTACACCAATGATAAGTGAAGACCGCAGGGTGATTTCTATGATAGTCGAAAATGTTTTCGTACCGTGAGCGAGAGGAAGACAACTATGGAAATTCATTTTTTAAAATTCTTTATTCAAATGACGGATCGTTTGACAATGTTCCCTCCCCCCTTCAAACTGACAGAATTGTGAAATTCTACATTTAACATCTTGAATAAATATGCGCATCTAAACCGGCAAGCTGACTTATATCTATCTACTAATTTTCGTATTTTTTCGACGCGCACTTTAGCTGAATCAATGGAAGAAGATTTAGATCTAGAGTCCAGACACACTGGCTTCAGTTTCCTTGCGCTTTCGCCTGGCTTTCGGCAGTTTTGCACTGTGAAAGTTTTTGGCGTTTTTCTCAGGTTTCCGGCACGACAAGACGGACAGCATTTGGCAAAACTGCCGAAAGCGAAACGAGACAAAAACCACTGTGTGTCTGGACTCTTAAGCTGTGTTCTCATGTGTATGGAAGCGGAAACGAAAACGAACATGATATGCCGAAACGACGTGCGGAAATAAAATGTTGTGTTTCCATGTGTACGGAAACGGAAACGACCAAAATAAAGGAAAATATTACTTTTGGTTTCTCCAGTCATGGGATTCGTTCTTTGCAGTCTGCCATTTTCTTTCTCTCTGCCACCATGGCATCTGTTTCGTCCAGAGCCGAATCCACTTTCTTGCTTTGGGAGGAGGAATTGGTTTTAATATCACTCCTCCATCACAGGTACATGTATATCAAAAGAAAATAAAAATGTCGTCGAGGGCACAGGTGGTGGGTCCACGATTACTTCTCCGTTCTTTCTTCCAGCTCTCCACTGAAATTAACATGTTGCAGTGTAAAATGTGCGAGAAATTGAGGAAGAGTTCTGAAATCAAGTTTAAATGATTGCTTCCACTTTTTGTTCCATCAGATAGTCCGATCCCAAAGAAGGAGACGAATACTGTACTTAAAGACAAACAAAGCTTTATAGGCGATCTTTTTTTGCCATCCAGCATTCGAAGCAGTAATGTTTCCTAATTTGGTATATATTCTGTAGTGAGGTTTCCAAGTCCATTGTTCTGACAGTGTGTGGGAGTAATGTTCCTCATGTGAGCAATGTGTGTGTGTGCGGTATGCGTTAGGGACCTGTGTGCCTTTGATATTATATTCAATGTAGTTCTACTACTGGTGGTGTGACAACAAAATTCCTAACAATAGGATAATAAAATTATATCTTATCTTATCCTAATTGTTTGTCACAAGAATTACAATGGTTAACAATGCGACAGGTGTTAACTGTTTCATTACAGACATCCCCTTTTTTTCCATTTTTTAAACGAACCTGTCTTTGCCTGGTAGTGATGTAATTGCCAATAGTTCTGATTTCTAATCTGTATTGGAAAATCTCAGCACTTATCAGCCCTGAGGTTTTTCTTTTCTTTTCTTTTTTAATGCACAATTCTCAAAGACTCCACACTTAAAGCAATCATGTTATGATACAGATATGTACATGTCTATTATATATAATTATGTATCATGTATTTCCATATTCTCAACTCAGGAATACTGGAATAGATATTCAATAAAGACAAGACTTGCTCTAAGAGCTGTAAAGGGGAAAGGGGATGGGAGAGTGTCAGCGAATGAAAATTGTACATAGGGGCAGGGGAGATGTCTGGAGAAGCGTGGGGATTTGTGCAGTTTTTAATTATGATAATGATTTAGTTTTAAAAGGAAAGAGAGGAAAAGGGTAAATTAAGTGATTGGATTTTATAAAATTCAATTAAATAATAGATCTGGTTTCTTATGTATACAACAGTCAAATACATAATATCTAGATCTAGTCCATACAAAATGCTACCAAGTTTTAGAACAGCAAGGCCTTGTCATGCCTTGTCATGGACATTCACCATTCTAATGCCAGCTCGTAAGGGGGCGTGGGGGGGAGGGGGGGTGGGCTGAAGTCAAGATTGTAAAAGGTGAGGGCGTGGGGTGGGGGGGGGGGCTGAAGTCAAGATTGTAAAAGGTGAGGGAGGGGCTGAAGTCAAGATTGTAAAAGGTGAGGGCGTGGGGGGGGGGGGGGCTGAAGTCAAGATTGTAAAAGGTGAGGGCGTGGGGGGGGGAGGGCTCAAGTCAAGATTGGAGAAGGTGAGGGCGTGGGGGGGGGGTGAAGTCAAGATTGTAAAAGGTGAGGGCGTGGGGTGGGGGAGCTGAAGTCAAGATTGTAAAAGGTGAGGGCGTGGGGGGGGGGGGGGGCTGAAGTCAAGATTGTAAAAGGTGAGGGCGTGGGGAGGGGCTGAAGTCAAGATTGTAAAAGGTGAGGGCGTGAGGGGGGGCTGAAGTCAAGATTGTAAAAGGTGAGGGAGTGGGAGGGGGGGCTGAAGTCAAGATTGTAAAAGGTGAGGGCGTGTGAGGGGGGGGCTTAAGTCAAGATTGTAAAAGCTGAGGGCGTGGGGGGGGGGGGGCTGAAGTCAAGATTATAAAAGGTGAGGGCGTGGGGGGGGGGGCTGAAGTCAAGATTGTAAAAGGTGAGGGCGTGGGGGGGCTGAAGTCAATATTATAAAAGGTGAGGGCGTGGGGGGGGCTGAAGTCAAGATTGTAAAAGGTGAGGGC
This sequence comes from Onchidella celtica, assembly GCA_963931925.1. Lineage (NCBI taxonomy): Eukaryota > Metazoa > Mollusca > Gastropoda > Systellommatophora > Onchidiidae > Onchidella > Onchidella celtica. The sequence goes on from OZ007575.1 coordinate 985,709, forward strand.
GTGGGGGGGGGGGGGCTGTAGTCAAGATTGTAAAAGGTGAGGGCGTGTGGGGGGGGGGGGGGGCTTAAGTCAAGATTGTAAAAGCTGAGGGCGTGGGGGGGGGGGGCTGGAGTCAAGATTGTAAAAGGTGAGGGCGTGGGGGGGGGAGGCTGTAGTCAAGATTGTAAAAGGTGAGGGCGTGGGAGGGGGGGGGGCTGAAATCAAGATTGTAAAAGGTGAGGGCATGGGGGGGGGGCTGAAGTCAAGATTGTAAAACGTGAGGGCGTGGGGGGGGGGCTGAAGTCAAGATTGTAAAACGTGAGGGCGTGGGGGGGGGGGCTGTAGTCAAGATTGTAAGAGGTGAGGGCGCGGGGGTGGGGGGGGCGGGCTGAAGTCAAGATTGTAAAAGGTGAGGGCGTAGGGGGGGGGAGGCTGAAGTCAAGATTGTAAAAGGTGAGGGGGTGGGGGGGGGGGCTCAAGTGAAGATTGTAAAATGTGAGGGCGTGGGGGGGGGGGGATGCTGAAGTCAAGATTGTAAAAGGTTAGGGCGCGGGGGGGGGGGGGCTGAAGTCAAGATTGTAAAAGGTGAGGGCGTGGGGGGGGGCTGAAGTCAATATTATAAAAGGTGAGGGCGTGGGGGGGGGGCTGAAGTCAAGATTGTAAAAGGTGAGGGCGTGGGGGGGGACTCAAGTCAAGATTGTAAAAGGTGAGGGCGTGGGGGGGGGGCGTAAGTCAAGAATGTAAAAGGTGAGGGCGTGGGGGCGGGGGGGGGGGCTGAAGTCAAGATTGTAAAAGGTGAGGGCGTGGGGGCGGGGGGGGGGCTGAAGTCAAGATTGTAAAAGGTGAGGGCGTGGTGGGGGGGGGGGCTGAAGTCAAGATTGTAAAAGGTGAGGGCATGGTGGGGGGGGGGCTGAAGTCAAGATTGTAAAAGGTGAGGGCGTGGGGGGGGGGGACTGAAATCAAGATTGTAAAAGGTGAGGGCGTTGTCATGGTTTAAGTACTATAATTGCCGTGCTGGGTCACGACTTGCAAGGAGTTCATTTTTCACGGTCTCGTTGATTATAACCAGCGTAATTTGTCCTTGAACTGTTCTCGTGAACAGTTTGTTTTTGAAACACTTTTTCTTAGAGATGGAAAGAAAGTGGGGCGAGATAGAATAAATGGATAAGTTAGGAGTGACAGTGCAATTCTCGATCCCGTGATTTTGATGAACACTTAGAAGGGAAGAGAAGGGGTGAATAAGGATAGATAGTTTAAGACGCTTAGTCGCGTTCAGAAATTCGTACATAAAATGTAGAAAGCACGAGGGTTTAAAGATTTCAGTAATTGTTTTGACATTTTAATTTGACCTTGTCTGTTTTTAGTACAAGGCCGTGACCAACTCCCACGTAGAATATATTAATACTGCGAGATGAGCTCGCATGGATGCACCAATCAAATCTAGGGATTTGGACGGTAATTTGCAGGTGGCTGCACAGTATAAAAGTGTAGCCATACCTATGTCCATTACTCCATACAGAAAACTCCAATCTGTGCAGGCGTCGGCATGATTATCCTAAGTCTGTTCGATGTCATGTCTAGTCCACTATAGACATTTGAGATGAAGCCATATGCTTGAATGAGATATGCCCCTGCTATTGTTCATTGCGAGAAGCGCTATATAATTCTTAAATCAAGACAAGCGCTACGCCGATTTTGAAATAGTACGTCAGGCTAATTATCTTGTCGACGTTTATTTCAGCTTAACTATACCGAAATTTGTAGTTGTGATGGACCAGAAATTTTATCATATTTGAGTCTGTCTTATATTGGGGTTGGATAGTGCTTTTCCCCCTCAATTCTGGACGGTGGATGGATTCACATTATATTGTTCACTACTTTATGAACCAGTTTTACAATCCTTTTTTGTGAATATCCTCTTTCCACCAGCGTCATTCCGGACTGTGACCTGAACTTCTGACAAACCTGACGCCCTTGTCAGCGGGTCAATGAGATGCAGACATGGCAAACCAAGCTACCAGAGCTACTGCTGCCATTGGATACCACAGTATTTTAATTAACAATATATTGTTTGTGAATGTGTATATAAGCAGCAATTATGTGTGTTGACTAGATAATTATGAGCCTATTCCTTCAGTAAGGCCTGATTGTTTGATAGTAGTTATACTTTAATTCAGCAGTATACAGTGATAGAGTCATTGTTATTATAAATGTTCGTGAGAAGTTTGATTGTGTGCAGTGAGAATGTTTCAATAGACTAGATTCTACAGAACGTGGCATCAATAATTGTATGCTTTTTGTCCATCCAATATGCACGTTCTTAGTTAAATTTTTGTTCTCAAGCTTAAGGCTGACTTTTCTACAGTAGTACTTAAGCCCCCACCACAATAACTTTGTGGTTTCTTGGATCCTATCGTGTAAATTTTTCTTAAAATTTCCACTGGGGTGGGGGATGTCATGGTTTAAGTACTATAATTGCCGTGCTGGGTCACGACTTGCAAGGAGTTGATTTTTCACGGTCTCGTTGATTATAACCAGCGTAATTTGTCCTTGAACTGTTCTCGTGAACAGTTTGTTTTTGAAACACTTTTTCTTAGAGATGGAAAGAAAGTGGGGCGAGATAGAATAAATGGATAAGTTAGGAGTGACAGTGCAATTCTCGACCCCGTGATTTTGATGAACACTTAGAAGGGAAGAGAAGGGGGGAATAAGGATAGATAGTTTAAGACGCTTAGTCGCGTTCAGAAATTCGTACATAAAATGTAGAAAGCACGAGGGTTTAAAGATTTCAGTAATTGTTTTGACATTTTAATTTGACCTTGTCTGTTTTTAGTACAAGGCCGTGACCAACTCCCACGTAGAATATATTAATACTGCGAGATGAGCTCGCATGGACGCACCAATCAAATCTAGGGATTTGGACGGTAATTTGCAGGTGGCTGCACAGTATAAAAGTGTAGCCATACCTATGTCCATTACTCCATACAGAAAACTCCAATCTGTGCAGGCGTCGGCACGATTCTGCCTGAAGAATCCTAAGTCTGTTCGATGTCATGTCTAGTCCACTATAGACATTTGAGATGAAGCCATATGCTTGAATGAGATATGCCCCTGCTATTGTCCACTGTTCCCTGGTTTTCTAACACCAGGGACCAAGCGTAAGTGTTTGTCCATTGATGACTCAACAATGAACGAGGAGCTGAACATAAGTTATCCACTAGGACAGGATTGCCGCATATACTAGGAGTGCTACCCAAGAATGCAAGACAAAGACTTATATTGACTTGCAACTAGTATGAATGTATAGCATACACATCTGTGAATTGGGATTGATTTGTCTGGATGAGGCTGGGAATTACCAGCCCATCCTAGAGTAGATCTCTAGACTTAGCTACGTCAGTTTATATTGACGGGCTCGATTCATTATAAGCGGTAGGCACAAATAGCTGAGATGACATCGTCGCCAGAGACCATATTAGTATATTGATTGATATATAGTAGGCAGACTATATCTGAGAGATAGATAATTAGTACTTAAATTGTTAGTGAGTCAGAATTATCATAATATTATAGGAATCTAGAGAAGACTTCTAGTGACATATTATTGAATTTAGATTTGATGCTGCTGATGTTTGTCTTTACTATATAATAGATCTAGACACAATTGTTAGGGTAATTAATGTAATTAAATTTGTGGCCCTGCAGGTCTGTTTATGAAACTTATTCAGATTGTTCTTAGTGTGTGGCATGGTACGAAAGATTAAATATTAAATACCTCTCGATTTAAATGCAGTCAAAATACCATCATTGAGAAGACCCTCTTCATAACAGCTAGAGGGGACTTTAGTCGAGTCTCGCAACACTGGAGGGCACTATCACCCAGTCCAGATTCGTAACAGGCGTGGGGGGGGGGGTGAAGTCAAGATTGTAAAAGGTGAGGGCGTGGGGGGGGGGGGCTGAAGTCAAGATTGTAAAAGGTGATGACGTGAGGGGGGGGGCTGAAGTCAAGATTGTAAAAGGTGAGGGCGCGGGGGTGGGGGGGGGGCTGAAGTCAAGATTGTAAAAGGTGAGGGCGCGGGGGGGGCTGAAGTCAAGATTGTAAAAGGTGAGGACGTGAGGGGGGGGGCTGAAGTCAAGATTGTAAAAGGTGAGGGCGCGGGGGTGGGGGGGGCTGAAGTCAAGATTGTAAAAGGTGAGGGCGTGGGGGGGGCTGAAGTCAAGATTATAAAAGGTGAGGGTGTGGGGGCGGGCTAAAAGTCAAGATTGTAAAAGGTGAGGGCGTGGGGGGGGGGCTGAAGTCAAGATTGTAAAAGGTGAGGGTGTGGGGGGGGGGCTGAAGTCAAGATTGTAAAAGGTGAGGATGTGGGGGGGGGCTGAAGTAAAGATTGTAAAAGGTGAGGGCGTGGGGGGGGGCTGAAGTCAAGATTGTAAAAGGTGAGACTGTGGGGGGGGGCTGAAGTCAAGATTGTAAAAGGTGAGGGCGTGGGGGGGGGGCTGAAGTCAAGATTGTAAAAGGTGAGGGCGTGGGGGGGGGGAGCTGAAGTCAAGATTGTAAAAAGGTGAGGGCGTGGGGGGGGGACTGAAATCAAGATTGTAAAAGGTGAGGGCGTGGGGGGGGCTGAAATCAAGATTGTAAAAGGTGAGGGCGTGGGGGGGGGGGGGCTGAAATCAAGATTGTAAAAGGTGAGGGCGTGGGGGGGGGGCTCTGAAGTCAAGATTGTAAAAGGTGAGGGCATGGGGGGGGGGCTGAAGTCAAGACTGTAAAAGGTGAGGGCGTGGGGGGGGGACTGAAATCAAGATTTTAAAACGTGGGGGCGTGGGGACTCAAGTCAAGATTATAAAAGGTGAGGGCGTGGGGGGGAGGGCTGAATTCAAGATTGTAAAAGTTGAGGGCGTGTGGGGGGGGCTTAAGTCAAGATTGTAAAAGGTGAGGGCGTGGGGGGGGGCTGAAGTCAAGATTATAAAAGGTGAGGGCGTGGGGGGGGGGCTGAAGTCAAGATTGTAAAAGGTGAGGGCTTGGGGACGGGCTAAAAGTCAAGATTGTAAAAGGTGAGGGCGTGGGGGGGGGCTGAGTCAAGATTGTAAAAGGTGAGGGCGTGGGGGGGTTGGCTGAATTCAAGATTGTAAAAGTTGAGGGCGTGTGGGGGGGGCTTAAGTCAAGATTGTAAAAGGTGAGGGCGTGGGGGGGGCTGAAGTCAAGATTGTAAAAGGTGATGGCGTGAGGGGGGGGGGCTGAAGTCAAGATTGTAAAAGGTGAGGGCGTGGGGGCGGGCTAAAAGTCAAGATTGTAAAAGGTGAGGGCGTGGGGGGGGGAGCTGAAGTCAAGATTGTAAAAGATGAGGGCGTGGGGGGGGGCTGAAATCAAGATTGTAAAAGGTGAGGGCGTGGGGGGGGGGACTGAAATCAAGATTGTAAAAGGTGAGGGCGTGGGGGGGGGGCTCTGAAGTCAAGATTGTAAAAGGTGAGGGCATGGGGGGGGGGGGGGCTGAAGTCAAGACTGTAAAAGGTGAGGGCGTGGGGGGGGGACTGAAATCAAGATTGTAAAACCTGGGGGCGTGGGGACTCAAGTCAAGATTATAAAAGGTGAGGGCGTGGGGGGGAGGCCTGAATTCAAGATTGTAAAAGTTGAGGGCGTGTGGGGGGGGCTTAAGTCAAGATTGTAAAAGGTGAGGGCGTGGGGGGGGGCTGAAGTCAAGATTATAAAAGGTGAGGGCGTGGGGGGGGGCTGAAGTCAAGATTGTAAAAGGTGAGGGCGTGGGGGCGGGCTAAAAGTCAAGATTGTAAAAGGTGAGGGCGTGGGGGGGGGCTGAAGTCAAGATTGTAAAAGGTGAGGGCGTGGGGGGGGGCTGAATTCAAGATTGTAAAAGTTGAGGGCGTGTGGGGGGGGCTTAAGTCAAGATTGTAAAAGGTGAGGGCGTGGGGGGGGGCTGAAGTCAAGATTGTAAAAGGTGATGGCGTGAGGGGGGGGCTGAAGTCAAGATTGTAAAAGGTGAGGGCGTGGGGGCGGGCTAAAAGTCAAGATTGTAAAAGGTGAGGGCGTGGGGGGGGGGGGAGCTGAAGTCAAGATTGTAAAAGGTGAGGGCGTGGGGGGGGGGCTGAAGTCAAGATTCTAAAAGGTGAGCGCGTGGGGGGGGCTGAAGTCAAGATTGTAAAAGGTGAGGGCGTGGGGGGGGGGTGCTGAAGTCAAGATTGTAAAAGGTGAGGGCGTGGGGGGGGGGCTGAAGTCAAAATTGTAAAAGGTGAGGGCGTGGGGGGGGGCTGAAGTCAAGATTGTAAAAGGTGAGGGCATGGGGGGGGGCTGAAATCAAGATTGTAAAAGGTGAGGGCGGGGGGGGGGGCTGAAGTCAAGATTGTAAAAATTGAGGGCGTGGGGGGGGGGGCTGAAGTCAAGATTGTAAAAATTGAGGGCGTGAGGGGGGGGGCTGAAGTCAAGATTGTAAAAGATGAAGGTGTGGGCGGGGGGGCTGAAGTCAACATTGTAAACGTTGAGGGCGGGGGGGGGGCTGAAGTCAAGATTGTAAAAGGTGAGGGCGCGGGGGTGGGGGGGGGCTGAAGTCAAGATTGTAAAAGGTGAGGGCGCGGGGGGGGGCTGAAGTCAAGATTGTAAAAGGTGAGGGCGTAGGGGGGGGGGGCTGAAGTCAAGATTATAAAAGGTGAGGGCGTGGGGGCGGGCTAAAAGTCAAGATTGTAAAAGGTGAGGGCGTGGGGGGGGGGCCGAACTCAAGATTGTAAAAGGTGAGGGTGTGGGGGGGGCTGAAGTCAAGATTGTAAAAGGTGAGGGTGTGGGGGGGGGGGCTGAAGTCAAGATTGTAAAAGTTGAGGGCGTGGGGGGGGGCTGAAGTCAAGATTGTAAAAGATGAGGGCGTGGGGGGGGGGCTGAAGTCGAGATTGTAAAAGGTGAGGGCGTGGGGGGGGGCTGAAGTCAAGATTGTAAAAGATGAGGGCGTGGGGTGGGGCTGAAGTCAAGATTGTAAAAGTTGAGGGCGTGGCTGGGGGCTGAAGTCAAGATTGTAAAAGTTGAGGGCGTGGGGGGGGGGCTGAAGTCAAGATTGTAAAAATTGAGGGCGTGGGGGGGGGCTGAAGTCAAGATTGTAAAAGATGAAGGTGTGGGCGGGGGGGGGCTGAAGTCAAGATTGTAAAAGTTGAGGGCGTGGGGGGGGGGGGGGGCTGAAGTCAAGATTGTAAAAGATGAGGGTGTGATGTTTCCACTTTCTCTCACTAACTTACTTCTGACACCATTGTGATGTTTCCACTTTCTCTCATTAACTTTCTTCTGACACCAGCCGTGATGGGCACGGCACAAACACACTAAATAATCGACTATCTCTCTTCTATAAGTTATAACAAACGATATCTGTATTGCTTACATATATACAATAATTATTAATTCTTTTAATAATAATAGGAACATAGGTCATACAATTTCATGTGAATTTCGATGGAATGAAGTTGATGCAAATCAGTACATGCTAATTAAATGGCTTCGTAATATTCAATTTCTAGCACATTTTATAAAACACATGGGAACATTCAGCATAAGGAAACCTCTCCTTTAGGGGTGTATGGCGCTATCTGGGCACTGGTTCTTCCTCTCTACCCTGGCTTGACTGCGCAGTTAGATCAACAGGTATCGGCAGGTACCAATAGGTCGGGAAGCCAAGAAGCCACGATGTCGTTAATCAAAGTACAAGAAGTTGAGAAGCCAAGAAGGTGTTGTTCTTCCTCCTCACTCAGCAACAGCCCAAATGCCGACAAGATACCAAAGATACCATGCTCTGACAAAGGATGTTTGCGGGTTCCCTGACCTTCCCCACTCACAAGACTAGTACAAAGTTACAGTTGCAGTTGTGGTCTCCTCTTCGGCACGAAGCTGGTGAGTGCTCTCAGCGGTCTGAAGTTGGAAGGAGCGTTCGGGGATTTATACCCAGTCAGGTAGCGTCCCAAGACGCCCACCGAGTGTGCATTAGTTATCCTAATAGCCACCCCCGTCGGCTCCACGTCAAATACTATTGAAACAGCTCTACCCCCCAAGCAATTCCCAGGTGATCTGATCGACAAGTACGGCGGTCAAGTAAACACTACCCTTTTCGGGTGTCAAAGCGCTTCAGTTGCATCCCATACTTTCCCCCTCTGGCCTACAATGACTCTGTCTCCCCGCCCTTAACTATCTTCCCACGCTAGTTATAGGCACAATATTATTATAACTACTAGTTATACCTTGCCAATCTATCACCCTGTTACAATCGCCCCCACTTAAGTCGATTTTCCCTGGCAAAATCGGCTAATAAAATTATTAATCTACTGGTAATCTAGATAGAGTGTCGGCCCATAGAGCGTCTCGCCCCCTGATGTTGCTGACTCGAAAGTTATATGGTTGCAGCGCCAGGTTCCATCTAGTTACCCTCGCGTTCTTCTGGTCTTTAGTTCGCATCCAAGTTAGAGGTCGGTGGTCCGTCTCTAACACGAAGTTTCTCCCATACAGATACGCCTGCAACTTACTAACGGCGAAAACTATGGCCAGGCATTCCTTTTCAATTGTTGAGTAGTTCTTCTCCGCGGGTTTCAACTTTCTGCTAACATATACAACTGGATACTTCGTACCCTCGTCTTCTTGAAGTAGGCAGCCACTCACTCCAAGGTTAGATGCGTCTGTCTGGAGAATCAGTTCCTTGTTCCAGTCTGGCATCCGTAGTATCGGCTCGGAACTCAAACAAATTTTTAGGGCATTGAACGCGTTCTCCTGCGCGTGTCCCCACGCGAACTTTGTGCCCTGGGACTTCTTTGTGAGGTCTGACAACGGCGCCGAGATTGCACTGTAATTTGGTACAAACTTCCGATAGTACCCCGTTAGCCCCAGGAAACTCCTCACTTGTGTCTTGGTCGTCGGTCGGTCACAGTCGACAATGGCTCGCACCTTACTCTCCTGCGGTCTTACAGTCCCCTGTCCCAGCTTATGGCCTAAGTACTCGACTTCTGTCATCCCTATTAGCGTCTTGGTAGGTCTAGCTTTTAAATTTTCCCGTCTCAGTCGCTCGAAGACATTCCGACAACGTTCCAAGTGGTCAGGCCAATTTGCACTGTGTATAAGACAGTCGTCTACAAATGCATCTACCCCTTCGCCAGCATCTTTTAATACTTTCCTCATGAGCCTGTTAAATGTGGCGGGGGATCCCTTCAACCCGAACGGCATGACCCTGTACTGGTATAGCCCAAACGGTGTGGCGAACGCCGTCAGGTGTTTATCTTCCTCGGCCATCGGAACTTGATAAAAGCCCTTTGTCAAGTCCAGCTTGGTGAAATATTTTGCCTCCGCTAGATTGGAAATAATGGCTTCTACCTCAGGCATCGGTTCGGCGTCATCGGCAGTCACAACATTTAGCCGCCTGTAGTCGTTGCAGAAACGATGTTGACCATCGGGCTTCTTAACTAATACAATTGGACTATTGTACGGGGACTCGGACGGTTCGATGATTCTGGCCGCAAGCATCTTGCCTACCTCAGCATTGACAGCTTCTCTAGTTGAGTACGGTAGTTGGTAGGGTCTTACCTTCACAGGTTTTTGATCTAGCAATGGGATTTTGTGCTTGATCAGGTCAGTGAGCCCCGGTACATCGGTAAATATATCTTTGTATTCTTCCATGAGCTCTTGCATCTGTTCTCTCTGATCCTGATCTAGCGTGTCCCCTAACTGTACATCCCTGTAGGTTTCGGTCTGTTCTAGCTTAGGCATGACTGTCTCCAGAGGCATCGAAGTCGCTTCCTCTCCTTCATCGGTCTCGTCAATTATAGCTGCAGCTATTGCCTCTGTGTTTTCCTGTTCGTCTTCCCTCTCAATATACTTCTTCAGCATATTCGCGTGATACAGTCGTCTCTTCCCCTTGACGTTCACCATGTAGTTCACTGACCCCCTCTGCTCTTCTACTTTGTAAGGCCCTTTCCAAGTCATCTGTAGTTTCGATCCGTCACTTGGGAGAAGTATGAGGACGGAATCGCCCACTTGGAGTTTCCTCTGTTTGGCCCCCCTATCGTAGTATTTCTTCTGCCTGTGTTTTTCGACGCTGCTGTTCTCGGCTACGACTTTCATGGCATCCTCCAATCGTTCCCTCATATCTACCACGTATTCGTACGATGACCTCGTTTCTGACTCCGCTTCCCCAGTCCACAGATTCTTCAGTATTGCAAGTGGTCCTCTCACAGGGTGACCGAACACTAGTTCAAACGGCGAAAAACCTGTACTGGCCTGTGGGGTTTCGCGATACGCGAACAGCAGTGGACACAACATTCTGTCCCAGTCCTTGGGTCTGTCATGAGCTACTCGGCGAAGCATATTCTTCAGCACTCCGTTAAATCTTTCACACAGACCATTGGCCATCGCGTGGTAGGGCGAGCAGAATATCTGTTTCGTTTTGAGAAGTGCACTGACCTCTCTCATCAGCTCACCGGTAAACTGTGATCCCCTATCTGAAACTATTTCCTTTGGTATGCCTAACCGAGAAAATATTTCCATTAACGCTTCACTGACCTGCTCAGCTGATATCCCCCTTAAGGCTACGGCATCCGGGAAACGCGTGGCATAATCTACTAGCGTCAAAATATAACGCGATCTCCCATGTTCCGTACGCGGAAGTGGACCAACCAAATCTATGGCGACGCGCGAAAAGGGCGTGTCGATCAGGGGCGTCGGCACTAGGGGTACCTTTGTCACCCTACCTTTATTGGATGTCCTTTGACACGCGTCACACGATCGACAGAAACGACCTACGTCCGCACCTATCCCAGGCCAAAAGAACGACTGCATTATTCTGTCCTGTGTGCGCGAAATTCCTAAGTGTCCCCCGAACACTCCTTCGTGAGCTATCTTCATCAGCTCACTTCGGTACTGCTTAGGTACCAACAACTGCTCCACATCAGCACGTCCAGCCCCGGCCTTCTTTACCCGATAGTAAATTCCCTTACTCTCCTTTATGTGAGTACCTACCTCAGCCGATTGCTCCAACGTGGCTCTCTCCTTTAAAACTCTCAAAGTTTCGTCCTCTCTCTGGGCCCGGGCTATCTCACCTGGTGTGAGTTCCCCTATCTTGGCCCCTACCCTTACCTCCTCCGTTGAGTTGCCCTTGGCCTCCTCATTATCTGTGGCCTGACTCACTTTCGCACTCGCATTCTCACACTCATGCTCTTCCTTGTCAATCTCCACCTTGCGAGATCGCGTGAGTACCACACTTATCTTCTCAAGAGACGCCCCCTTTATGTTTCCTACAATCAAATCGGCCACTGGGTCTTCCACTACTAGCGCTTTGAGAAGCCCAGTATAAAATGGGGTTTCTACCCACATTTCCGCGACAGGAGCAGACCTTCTCGTCCCGTCCATCAGGACATAACTCCTGTTCTTCCCAGTTAAGCTGTTAGGAGGCAGTTTGTCCCTTTTTATAATCGCACACGTGCATCCCGTGTCACGAAGGATAGTAATCTCTTTATCCCCTATCCTCCCCTTCTCCAAAAATGGAGCGGATAAATCATTCTCCGGAACATCGTCTTCGGGCTCATGTTCTGTCGAACCTTCTAACTCAATACTCTTACCTTCCGTCTCCCAAGAAATGAAGGTCTGTGGCCCAACACTCTGCTCAGCCCCTGGTTGAGTATTCGCCCTGCCCGATGACTCCCACTGACTGTCATCGGCTTCCTCATCGCTGGTTAGTACGACTGCGGTCGTCTCTTTCCGTCTCTTCCTACAGAATCTCGCAATATGGAGAAGTGACCCACACACAAAACAACCACGCCCACTCTCACGCTGGGACTTACCTCGGTTGTCCTCGACAGTGGCAGCAGCACCCTTCTTCGTCCTGCCCTGGTCACACTGCCTACTCAGGTGATTGGGAGAGCCACAGTTGAAGCATACCGGTTTACTCACTCCTAAACCCTTACTTCTGCTCTCCTCAACCTTCTTACCTGACCTGCTGTTGCTCCAGCCCTCGCTTCGACTGATGAGCCTCACTATACAAGTCCGCCATCTCAACTAACTCATGCACGGACTTGGGGTCCCTCTCTTTCAAATATATGGAAAGATTACAGTCGACAATCTTCAACATCTGCTCCCTGACTAACAGATCCGTAATCCCTTCCATAGTTCTCTCTGCCTCTGAGAGGTCTACCCACCTCTCAAAATATCTCTGCAATCTCACGGACAGCTGCGTATAAGTTTCGTCCTTATCTAGACGACTCTCCCTAAACTTACGCCTATAACCCTCTGCCGTGAGGTGATACTTCTTGAACAACACCTTCTTTACCTTCTCGTAATCCCTACTGTCTTCATCGCTGAGACCGGAATAAACATCTAACGCCCTGCCAGTTAACAATGCCCCTAACATGTCTGCCCAGGTGTCTTCTTCCCAATCATTTGCCTGCGCGAGCCTTTCAAATCTTTTCAAATACGAGTCGAGATCCTCGCGCGAGTCATCAAAAATGGCAATTTTAGGTACCTTCGGGGCAGCAGATTTTCCATTCCCTTTACCATTGTGACACCCGTTTTTGGCTAGTTCCCGTTCGCATTCCATTCTCTCCCTTTCAAATTGTCTTTCCTTCTCCTTTTCTTCTCGTTCGATAGCCCTTTGTTCTCGGTTTTGGGCTTTCTCTTCGTCCCACCTAATTTTGAATTCCTCATCACTAATGCCTTCTTGTCTGGCAAGCTTCAGTGCGCCCAGATAGTCCATCAGCCATTGACCTGTAAACAAAGCTAACAATAAAGCGTGGATCGTAACTGTGAAGTTAACAACAATATTCCTGCAATAGCAAACAACAATTTTCTCTGTGACAAAAGATAAAATTGAACACAGGTAAAATCAGAGCATGTCTCAGGTAGTAAATGTCAATCTCTCTCACTCGCCTCGGGGCAGATGACCTGTCCGCACAATCACACAATAGCCTCTTGACACAACCAAGATCAAAATTAAATGTTATTTACTAGCAGGATCCCACTTCTGACACCATTGTGATGTTTCCACTTTCTCTCACTAACTTACTTCTGACACCATTGTGATGTTTCCACTTTCTCTCACTAACTTTCTTCTGACACCAGCCGTGATGGGCACGGCACAAACACACTAAATAATCGACTATCTCTCTTCTATAAGTTATAACAAACGATATCTGTATTGCTTACATATATACAATAATTATTAATTCTTTTAATAATAATAGGAACATAGGTCATACAATTTCATGTGAATTTCGATGGAATGAAGTTGATGCAAATCAGTACATGCTAATTAAATGGCTTCGTAATATTCAATTTCTAGCACATTTTATAAAACACATGGGAACATTCAGCATAAGGAAACCTCTCCTTTAGGGGTGTATGGCGCTATCTGGGCACTGGTTCTTCCTCTCTACCCTGGCTTGACTGCGCAGTTAGATCAACAGGTATCGGCAGGTACCAATAGGTCGGGAAGCCAAGAAGCCACGATGTCGTTAATCAAAGTACAAGAAGTTGAGAAGCCAAGAAGGTGTTGTTCTTCCTCATCACTCAGCAACAGCCCAAATGCCGACAAGATACCAAAGATACCATGCTCTGACAAAGGATGTTTGCGGGTTCCCTGACCTTCCCCACTCACAAGACTAGTACAAAGTTACAGTTGCAGTTGTGGTCTCCTCTTCGGCACGAAGCTGGTGAGTGCTCTCAGCGGTCTGAAGTTGGAAGGAGCGTTCGGGGATTTATACCCAGTCAGGTAGCGTCCCAAGACGCCCACCGAGTGTGCATTAGTTATCCTAATAGCCACCCCCGTCGGCTCCACGTCAAATACTATTGAAACAGCTCTACCCCCCCCCCCCAAGCAATTCCCAGGTGATCTGATCGACAAGTACGGCGGTCAAGTAAACACTACCCTTTTCGGGTGTCAAAGCGCTTCAGTTGCATCCCATACTTTCCCCCTCTGGCCTACAATGACTCTGTCTCCCCGCCGTTAACTATCTTCCCACGCTAGTTACAGGCACAATATTATTATAACTACTAGTTATACCTTGCCAATCTATCACCCTGTTACAGAGGGCGTGGGGGGGGGGGCTGAAGTCAAGACTGTAAAAGGTGAGGGCGTGGGGGGGAGGAGGGCTGAAGTCAAGATTGTAAAAGTTGAGGGATTGGGGGGGGGGCTGAAGTCAAGATTGTAAAAAGATAGGGCGTGGGAGGGGGGGGGCTGAAATGAAGATTATAAAAGGTGAGGGCGTGGGGGTGGCTGAAGTGAAGATTGTAAAAGGTGAGGGCATTGGGGGGGGGGCTGAAGTCAAGATTGTAAAAGATGAGGGCGTGGGGGGGGGGGGCTGGTCAAAATTGTGAAAGGATAAGGCGTGGGGGGGGGGGATGAAGTCAAGATTGTAAAAGATGAGGGCGTGGGGGGGGCTGAAGTCAAGATTGTGAAAGGTGAAGGCGTGGGGGGGGGCTGAAGTCAAGATTGTAAAAGATGAGGGCGTGGGGTGGGGGGCTGAAAAGATTCTAAAAGGTGAGGGCGTGGGGGGGGGGGGGTTGAAGTCAAGATTGTAAAAGGTGAGGGCGTGGGGGCGGGGCTGAAGTTAAGATTGTAAAAGGTGAGGGCTTGGGGGGGGGGCTGAAGTCAAAATTGTAAACGGTTAGGGCGTGGGGGGGGGGCCTAAGGTCAAGATTGTAAAAGGTGAGGGCGTGGGGGGGGGAGGGCTGAAGTCAAGATTGTAAAAGGTGAGGGTGTGGGGGGGGGGACTGAAATCAAGATTGTAAAAGGTGAGGTCGGGGGGGGGGGCTGAAGTCAAGACTGTAAAAGGTGAGGGCGTGGGGGGGGGGCTGAAGTCAAGATTGTAAAAGTTGAGGGCCTGAGGGGGGGGGGCTGAAGTCAAGATTGTAAAAGGTGAGGGCGTGGGGGGGGGGGCTAAAGTCAAGATTGTAAAAGTTGAGGGCGTGAGGGGGGGGGCTGAAGTCAAGATTGTAAAAGGTGAGGGCGTGGGGGGGGGGAGCTGAAGTCAAGATTGTAAAAGTTGAGGGCGTGAGGGGGGGGGCTGAAGTCAAGATTGTAAAAGGTGAGGGCGTGGGGGGGGTATCTGAAGTCAAGATTGTAAAAGGTGAGGGCGTGGGGGGGGGGCTGAAGTCAAGATTGTAAAAGTTGAGGGCGCTTAAGGGGGGGGGCTGAAGTCAAGATTGTAAAAGTTGAGGGCGTGGGGGGGGGGGGCTAAAGTCAAGATTGTAAAAGTTGAGGGCGTGAGGGGGGGGGAAGTCAAGATTGTAAAAGGTGAGGGCGTGGGGGGGGGGGCTGAAGTCAAGATTGTAAAAAGGTAAGGGCGGTGGGGGGGGGGGGCTGAAATCAAGATTGTAAAAGTTGAGGGCGTTGGGGGGGGGGCTGAAGTCAAGATTGTAAAAGTTGAGGGCTTGGGGGGGGCTGAAGTCAAGATTGTAAAAGGTGAGGGCGTGGGGGGGGGGCTGAAGTCAAGATTGTAAAAGATGAGGGCGTGGGGGGGGGGCTGAAGACAAGATTGTAAAAGGTGAGGGCGTGGGGGGGGGGCTGAAGTCAATATTGTAGAAGGTGAGGGCGTGGGGGGGGGCTGAAGTCAAGATTGTAAAGGTGAGGGCGTGGGGGGGGGGGGCTGAAGTCAAGATTGTAAAAGGTGAGGGCGTGGGGGGGGGCTGAAGTCAAGATTGTAAAAGGTGAGGGCCTTGGGGGGGGGCGGCTGAAGTCAAGATTGTAAAAGGTGAGGGTGTGGGGGGGGGTTGCTGAAGTCAAGATTGTAAAAGGTGAGGGCGTGGGGGGGGCGGCTGAAGTCAAGATTGTAAAAGATGAGGGCGTGGGGGGGGGGCTGAAGTCAAAATTGTGAAAGGTGAAGGCGTGGGGGGGGGGGGCTGAAGTCAAGATTGTAAAAGATGAGGGCGTGGGGTGGGGGGCTGAAAAGATTCTAAAAGGTGAGGGCGTGGGGGGGGGGGGTTGAAGTCAAGATTGTAAAAGGTGAGGGCGTGGGGGCGGGGCTGAAGTTAAGATTGTAAAAGATGAGGGCTTGGGGGGGGCTGAAGTCAAAATTGTAAACGGTTAGGGCGTGGGGGGGGGGCTGAAGTCAAGATTGTAAAAGTTGAGGGCGCTTAAGGGGGGGGGGCTGAAGTCAAGATTATAAAAGTTGAGGGCGTGGGGGGGGGCTAAAGTCAAGATTGTAAAAGTTGAGGGCGTGAGGGGGGGGGGCTGAAGTCAAGATTGTAAAAGGTGAGGGCGTGGGGGGGGGGGCTGAAGTCAAGATTGTAAAAAGGTGAGGGCGGTGGGGGGGGGCTGAAATCAAGATTGTAAAAGTTGAGGGCGTTGGGGGGGGGCTGAAGTCAAGATTGTAAAAGGTGAGGGCTTGGGGGGGGGCTGAAGTCAAGATTGTAAAAGGTGAGGGCGTGGGGGGGGGGGCTGAAGTCAAGATTGTAAAAGATGAGGGCGTGGGGGGGGGCTGAAGTCAAGATTGTAAAAGGTGAGGGCGTGGGGGGGTGCTGAAGTCAATATTGTAGAAGGTGAGGGCGTGGGGGGGGGGCTGAAGTCAAGATTGTAAAAGGTGAGGGCGTGGGGGGGGGCTGAAGTCAAAATTGTAAAAGGTGAGGGCGTGGGGGGGGGCTGAAGTCAAGATTGTAAAAGGTGAGGGCCTTGGGGGGGGCGGCTGAAGTCAAGATTGTAAAAGGTGAGGATGTGGGGGGGGGGGTTGCTGAAGTCAAGATTGTAAAAGGTGAGGGCGTGGGGGGGGCGGCTGAAGTCAAGATTGTAAAAGGTGAGGGCGTGGGGGGGGGTTGGCTGAAGTCAAGATTATAAAAGGTGAGGGCGTGGGGGGGCGGGCTGAAGTCAAGATTGTAAAAGGCGAGGGCGTGGGGGGGGGGCTGAAGTCAAGATTGTAAAAGGTGAGGGCGTGGGGGGGGCTGAAGTCTGTCACGAGTGAGTGAGCGATAGTTAATAATTACGGGGGGAAAGGAGGAGAGTAAAATTAACGCACGTAGACAAGTAAGTTAAAGCGTGCATGTGGTGAGTTGGGGGATCTGAATGAGGCGAGGGCGCTGTATTACTATCACTGCACACTAAGACGTCTAAGAGAGCGGACGTGGGAAAAAGCCCAGAGGGCGAACATAAGGAGAGCAGCCAGAAGAATTGAGAGTAGTGTTATTCCAGTGATGACTGGTAGGTGGAACGATGATTGATAATTATGATTGATGTATTATATTCGTCTATTACCATGATGTAAATAAGTATATGTGAGGAATGGGAGTCCTTGATATTAGATATAGCAATGTGCGCCATGAGCGATAGATGAAAGTTGAGTTCATGGATTTGTAGCACGAGTGAATATTGTGTACTACGATGGGGGTGTGTTACCGTAAGATGTTTGGTGAGGGAAATGTGAACTACTGTGTGTACGCTTCATGGATTGTAAGGAGAGGTGGAGTGAATAGAAATGGTATGGCATTATACCAATGTAATGTTATTCTTGTAGGTGTCGGGGACGGGCCAAAGAGCCACCACGGTGAGCACAGGGGATAGGCCAGCATAGGGCCGGAGGCCACACATAGGCCAAGAGTGAGGCTGTCGGTGCAGGACAGTAGAGGCACATAAAGTCGTGGCAGTCTGGCCACGGACAGGGACGTAGATATGAGCGTGAATGTGCTAATTGAAATGATAATGTACTATTGCCATGTTAATGGGCTATTGAAATGATAATGTACTATTGCCATGTTGAGGGGCTATTGAAATGATAATGTACTATTGCCATGTTGATGGGCTATTGAAATGATAATGTGTTATTGCCCTGCTGAGGTGCTAGTGGAATGCTAAGGTGTTATGGCAATAGGAAGGTGATATTGAGAGACTGCGGTGCCAGTGAATTATTAATGTGCTATTAAGACCCTGAGGGGAGAGGCTGAGGCCGAAGTGTCTTTAGGAAGTAACTACCGGGTTGTGGATCCGTGGAAGAGTGCATGTGGGAATAAGGCCGTTGTACGGCAGTTAAATTCAATAATATAATGTATGTAATTGCGCTATTATCTGTATAATTATGTTTAATAAATGTGCGAGTCTGATGGGTTGTTCTGTTAAGTGTTAAACTTGTTCGTTCGTGATTGTTGTCCTGTCATAACTTATTACATCTCCCAGTCTGGGATTTGTGACAAAGTCAAGATTGTAAAAGGTGAGCGTCTTGGGGGGGGGGGGGGGCGGCTGAAGTCAAGATTGTAAAAGGTGAGGGCGTGGGGGGGGGGGCGGCTGAAGTCAAGATTGTAAAAGGTGAGGGCGTGGGGGGGGGGGGCGGCTGAAGTCAAGATTGTAAAAGGTGAGGGCGTGGGGGGGGGGGGGGGGGCTGAAGTCAAGATTGTAAAAGGTGAGGGCGTGGGGGGGGGGCGGCTGAAGTCAAGATTGTAAAAGGTGAGGGCGTGGGGGGGGGGCTGAAGTCAAGATTGTAAAAGGTGAGGGCGTGGGGGGGGGGGGCTGAAGTCAGGATTGTAAAAGGTGAGGGCGTGGGGGGGGCTGAAGTCAAGATTGTAAAAGGTGAGGGCGTGGGGGGGGGCTGAAATCAAGTTTGTAAAAGGTGAGGGCTTGGGGGGGGGGGCTGAAGTCAAGATTGTAAAAGATGAGGGAGTGGGGGAGGGGGGCTAAAGTCAAGATTGTAAAAGGTGAGGGAGTGGGGGGGGGGGGAGGGCTGAAGTCAAGATTGTAAAAGGTGAGGGCGTGGGGGGGGGCTGAAGTCAAGATTGTAAAAGGTGAGGGCGTGGAGGGGGGCTGAAGTCAAGATTGTAAAAGGTGAGGGCGTGGGGGGGGGCTGAAGTCAAGATTGTAAAAGGTGAGGGCGTGGGGGGGGGCTGAAGTCAAGATTGTAAAAGGTGAGGGGGTGGGGGGGGGGCTGAAGTCAAGATTGTAAAAGGTGTACATATTTACGGAGTGAGTGTGGGAGGGGGTGAGAAATGGATAAAATCAATCCTACATAGACCTACATTTAGCCAAGTATAAATACATACAGGGTTGGTGTTAAAACAGCCCTTTGTGAGGTGACCCGCTGATGATGATTACTACATACATTAAAGATATCAGTTTAGCTGGTAATCATTGTGCTCACGTAGCAGCAGTTTCTTTACAGCTTTAGGAAACGGGAAACACTTTTGTACAAACGTGTAGTCAAAGGATGAAGCACAAAATCAACAGTCATATAATTTTTTTGTGTTTTTGTTGTTTTCTTGCTGATTTTATTTGTTGATTTACATCTGTTTATTAGTTGTTTTTATCGTAATATTTACCTATAATTCTTATATTGTGTCACGATCACGTGCGTGAAGATTGTCACGACCACGTGTGTGATGTGTACTTAACTTATTTTCCTTTCAAACCCAGCTCACAAGCCAAGCAAGCAGACCAGCGACCAACGGACACATGGAGTGTAATTTTAAATCAAATGACATTTAATACTAAATGCATGACAAATAACTTATACCAAAACATTCAACTCATAATAATCAAATACACAGTCACAAAACAGAGATATGTGAAAATCCCTCTCGGGGACGATGGCTATTTTCTACTCTCCAACTAACATCTAACCCCTTTGTCCATAAACTTAATTATTTATACTCAAGAGTCTCTGTCGACAGCTGATCTCCTCGCTGTTGCAGTTTCACGTCTCCAGAGTTCAAACGATCCTTCCTAGATCTCCAACTTCAACGATAAAGGGGAACAGACGCCCCTGGCTTCAAACGAATAAGAAAACATAGTTCACACCCGCCACCGTAGATCACTAGCTCCTGAAGGGTTCTCATCTCCTCTTCACGACTCCTTAAGCTTCAGACGAATAGAAAACAGACGGTTCACACCCGTCATCGATCATCACTGGTTCCTGAAGGGTTCCCATCTCTTCCTCGGGACTCCTTAAGCTTCGTACGAAATAGAAAACAGACGGTTCACACCCGCCATCGATCATCAATGAACTTCTATGGGAACATAATGGGTCCCTCACACCTAACACTTCTGGTCCCCATGGCACGACCTTCCACTTGTCGCCCGGACCGATAAATTCTGCTTTTTGGGAAACAAATGGGAACATCATAGATCCCTCACACACCTAACACCTCTGGTCCCCATGGCACGACCTTCCACTTGTCGCCCGGACCGGTACTCTCTGCTTCTTCCTCTGGGAACGAATGATCTGGGAACCCACGTGTGTCGAGCTTCTCCTCTATTTATACTCCCGAGGGCCCTGCACACGGGACTAGTTTAAAGCGAGACGTGTATATCTTTTCACGCTCGTCAACAATGTTAAAAACCGTGTTTTCCCTTGCTAAGCTCACCCTCTCTAGACTCGTGGCGCACAAGGCCACCGACCTTACTCGTGATAGCAACAACTTTAAAATCCCCTTCTCCCCTACTAAGTCTACCCCCTCTACACTCGTGGCGTACAAGGCCATCAACCTTAATCGTGACAATTGTGTGTTTGCATATGTGTTTGTATGTGAAGATAAAAAGGCAAACAGAATGAGAATGGTCAGTTCCTGTCGGGTGTCATAGATTTGGTCCTAACTGGACCAGAAAATGTAGAGAATGTCATTGGTCGCGTGGCCCTCAGGAACAGATGATAAAATGATGTGAAGAGAAAAGCTTGTTCTTTGTCCTGTTTGAAATTGGCGGCGGCCGGAGGGGGGGGGGCGGGGGGGGGTGTTAAAGTTCATGCCATACTTGGAAAGTTAAGACTGTCGTGATCATCGCAACTGCCCCAGTGCCAGCCCCAGTGTCAGCCCCAGTGCCAGCCCCAGTGTCAGCCCCAGTGCCAGCCGTCTTTCTCTTTTTCAGGGGCAGAAGCAACGTCTCGACGATGGGCTTTAGATTTGAAGCACTGAAGATTGACCATCAAGTTTCTTTGCCAGGCACATTTTTAATTCCTCTTGGTCCAAAACATATTGGAGTTTTGACTTGTCCGCTTCCGTGTGTCATGCCTACTGTTTCCATACAGGCTTCAATCCCGTATATTGGCATTTGATGTCTGCAGTCGAAAAGCCCCTTTTGCTTTTGTTGTGCTTTCGTCGGTTTCCAATATTCTCAGGGTTTAATATGTTTTTCTCTGTTATCAGCAGACTGAGTGACGAATCAATATATTGTGATATCTCGCTGCCGTGGGTCCTGATATCGTACAGATCAAATCCACAGGTATTTTTGAAAGACACACCTTTCCATTTGGTATTCGAGTAGGGGCAGATGTGACTTTCAGTGGAAATACAACAGTGTACTAATGAAGCTGGACTCATTCTTAGCCATGCCCCTGTGGGATGCTGGAATCAAAGAAATACTTCTCAATGTAAATCAAAATTGAGTGGTTGGTGGCCGTGGTCAGACATTGATCAGATCAGTGATATCGCTCACAAAAACTGAGTTTTTATACCCGTAAAAAGGACGAATCCTTTTTGATGAAGGGGTACAATTTTCAACTTTTGCTAATAAATCGCTTTTTTCTTTCATCTTCTTGTCGTCATTGTGGCGATGTGGGTTAGATGGGGAGAATTCGACTGACACTCTTTCGAGGTCCGCTCCCACAATCGACGAACACACAAAAAAAATACTTGTACTCTAAAAACTAAATAAATCAATTGCTTTGATTTTTAGCAGAACTGTAGGGCAGTTTAATTACAGGAATTAATGTAACAAATATAATTATAAATATAAATATCAATTCAAAGGCAACTGAATCTAACTAATGAAACTACAGCTTTCTATAAAGACTAACTTATTCACTCTAACTACTAGCAGGTCATATGAGTTATATGCCAAATAGAATCCGCGCACGTGGCGACGGATATAACAGTTTAAATTCTATTAATTCAATGAGACATGTTATGATATGGACATTTCCTCTAGACACGCCATGGAGAATGCTTGTACAACCATGCGTTGTCTGGCGGTAGCTCTGAAACTGTCTTCAAAAGTAAGTAGAACGGTTCACTTTCATCATTACCAATTAGTATGGACTCTCACCATGGGGCCCTCACTGGGAGTGAGAGCGCTGGATGTAAACGCTGTGGGTTCATATCAAACCAAGTAGCTTAGGCTCTGGAGCTTTAAATCATGGCGCTCCTCACAATATGGACTGCTCAACTGCGTCTCTATGTCTCTCATCTGGCTGAGGACTATCGCCGTCCACCTCGTAAATGGATTGTCTACATGTGGCCTCTATCTAAGCTCTGCACGGGTTTAAATACTAAAGCTATGTCTCGACCTTCCGTCCAGATTCATACATTTGATTGGTGCAGTCGCTTCAGCTCAGCCTGCAATATTAATTTATGCTTGTCATGGCCTTGCGCCAAAATCAAGGTCAATTTTACGGTCTAGACAAAATTTAAAATGCGAAACATTAACTACTAAAATCTTCAAACCCCGTGCTTTCTACTCTTATGCACGAATTTCCCAACGCCAACTAAGCGTCCAAATAAACTACCTTTACTCGCCCCTTATCTATGTTAATCAAAATCACGGGGTCGAGAACTGCTCTGTCATTCCTAGCTATACATTTATTCTATCTCGCCCCTCCTTCTCTCCATCCATCAGAAAAAAGGTGTTTCAAAACAAACTGTTCACGAGAACAGCTCAAGGACAAATTACGCTGGTTATAATCAACAAGATCGTAAAAATTAACTCACTGACGTCGTGACCTAGCACGGCATTTATGATCCTAATGTGATCATGACAGTCATTCCTAACACACCACCCCTAGACTATGGGAATAGTCCAGATGCCAACTTTTGACACATGTCAGCTGAGCGGTTGAAACGTATGAAATTTTGTATTTGTATGAGGTTCGTGAATTCAAGGTCATTAGCCATCGTTATTTCTTTTGTATTGTGAATAATTGACCAAGACAGAAAATACATGTAAAGCCCTTGACAGACGAGCTGTAAAAAACGCAGCAGTAATTACTGCGCAGTCTGGAGATGCACCGTGCCAAATGAGTGCGGTCACACGAGCGACACGCAGTAATTTCGGTACTGGCATAGCAGATGTGTGTCGCTCACATTCTGCTACGCCGCGACACATCAGCGCATTGGTGAAACACAGAATTCCGGGGCCACACGAGCTGCATTTACTGCCGGCGCATTTCTACAACAACTGTGTTTTTTCCCTCTCGCCTCACTCCCCACAGCGTGACTGTGTCGTCTTATCACGAAACAGAGAATTTGATTTTGGTAATAACATCATAACATCAAAAGAAAAATCATTTGGGACAGCACAAGTGAAGAATATATATAAAAATAAAATTTTTAAAAATGATGCTTGGATCGATGTATGCATAGCACTCAGACAAGATTTCAGTGATTTCATATTTGTATGGTGTCAAAACTGTTGTTAATTCTTCAAATATCAAAATAATTGAAGAATTTGGACTCATCTTCTTGAAGTTCTTCATATAAGGTGTAAAACTGACCTCTAAGTAATCTGTGAGAAACTACGGGATGAACCCAAAATCTTCTTTGTCCCTTTCTTTTTTTAAAGATTCTTCTCTTCACTAGAACAAAAGCCACCCTGACTCTCCGATCGTCCATGCTGAAATGAGCTGCGTAGCGTTAAACATCGCCCGTGTGGACGGCACACAAAGTAAGCGACACTTACTGCGCACTAATTACTGCTGCGTTTTTTACAGCTCGTCTGTCACGGGCCTAAGATTGGTCAGATGTTCGGTGGTTATTTTCTCTTTCATTTAAAAAGTTTTGTTTTTCTGTTCAGAAACAGCGAAATTAGCAACAGCACCAACACTGTCGAGACTGGTAGTCCTATTAACTGACAAGCATAAAAATATTGGAACCTAACTTCATGCAGTGGTGATGGTTAATTTACAGATTTTAAAGGAGGAGTATTCACTGGGCCAGAAGTTCTTTACTGTAGTAATTGTTACAAATTGTCGAAAATTTTCATTTTTTCGTAAAATAAAGGAAAGGGCGACCTTTTACTACGAAGTATTTGTTCCGGGAGGACCATTTGCAATGGGGGAACAAATACTTCACAGCTGCCACAAAACGTGAACCACGAAGTAATCTTTCCGGGGGAACGTCTAGTACGGAGGACCAAATACTTCGTCACACCGGCATCAAGTTTACTGGCGTATCGGTCTGTCAAAAATAGTTCTTGCAATTGTTTTGGCAATCATTTTTTGATTTCCAATTTTTTATTTTATCTAGTAATCAAAATCTCAAATCATGTGTGGATTACAAGTACATTGTAATTTTTTTCTTTTCTTTTCTTTTTTTTTAAACACACACATTGTAGCATCTGCAAGCTACCCCTTTCCCTCCCCCGTTTTGCTAGTCATACTGCTGACTGAGCATGTGTTCACTTCGCTTTTCCTTTTATTGTTGGCGTTCGCCGGCGTGTACTCTGTGACCTGACATTTCCTTTATAGTGAGTAGACTAGTTGTTGTTTTTTTCACTCGGTCGTTGTTGGGTAATTTGACCCTTTTGTAAATATTAGTATATTCCTGAACATTCAATAATGTTGTAGATGTAGATGTTTACACCAGATTTGGCCTTGAGTGATGTAACCTGGGGACGTATTGATATGTGACTGGTTAGTTTGTGTGTTTCGGGCGAGGGCAGAGGTTAGATTAATTTCAGGAGCTTTCTATAGAAATATCTATATATATATAGACCCATGTAAGTGGTAAAGGTTGGTGAGTAAGTGAGCTTTCAGCTCTTGTGCGTTTCCTCGTGTAGCATAGGATAGCCAGTTGTTAGGCGTTCACTGGTGCCTTCCTAGTATTTTATTGTTCAGTATACAGTTTAATATTATTTAATCGATTGTCAGATCTCGTGTTTACTTTTTCTACAGCTGTAATAGTTTCGTTTTCTAAAGGGTTGCAGTTATATCAACGTAATTCCCCCCCCCCCCCGCTCTCATAACGTGCTAGAATCAACCTCAGCTGTTACATATTGGGGGCTCGTCCGGGATCCGAACACATCCGATCTAAATTATTAGATTTATTTACTAAGCTTATTGTAGGAATATCATCGACAAGCTATCTACAACATGTCGGAGGCTATTGGAAGGCTTAGCCAGGAAACAGACGCCATGGAGCTCACTGGGAAGGAGAGACGGGACTACATCCGTGAAGGCCTGGAAAGGCAGAGACAAGAGCTGAAGGAGGAAAAAGAAAGACAGCTGGAGGCTCAACGACAGGAAGGAGTCTCAACGACAGCTGGAAGCTCAAGAGCGAATGGAGAAACTTAAAATGGAGCAGCCGAGAATGGAAAGGGGGGCCCAGAAGAAAGAGGCTGAACGACAGGCTCAGCTGGAAAGGGAAAGGAGGAACCATGAGTTGGAGATAGAGAAGATCCGCCAGCAGCGTGGAGGCAACGACTCAGCGCAGAAGACCGACGACCACGTCAGTTCCAAGAGACCCAAGCTACCTGCATTTCAGGACAAGAGGGACGATCTGGATAGCTGGTTGCTGCGGTTTGAGAGGTTTGCCGAGACAGCTGAATGGCCCAGATCCACCTGGACAACATCACTGTCTGCCCTGCTGACTGGGAGAGCTTTGGAGTGCTTCTGCAGACTGCCGATCGACGAAGCCAAGGACTACGACAAGGTCAAGGAAGCTTTGCAGAAGAGGTATAACCTGTCAGAGGACGGATACAGGCTCATGTTCAGACAAGGTAAGCCTGAAGATGGAGAAGATTTTGGCATGTTTTTGACAGGATCAAGACCTATCTAGAGAGGTGGATAAAGCTGTCGAAGACGGCGGAGACCTACGAAGGAGTGAGAGACCTGTTCTTTAGAGAGCAATTCATGGATGCTTGCCCACAAGACTTTGCGACCCATGTGAGGGAGAGGAAACCAAAGACGCTACGGGACATCGCAGATTCAGCGGAGGCGTACCTGGTAGCGAGGAACCAGACACTCAGCGGGAGTGCCAGACAGCACAGCCGGCCTGTGCGACAGAGGCCCAGCGGAGACAGAAGCCCACAGGTCTGCCATAGGTGTCAGAAGCCGGGACACAAGGCGACGGAATGTCGTACCAATATAAACGACAAAGGTGAGTTGAAATGTTACCTTTGTGGAAAGCCAGTATGCCTCTATGTTTCTCAAAATGAACAGACTTATGTGCCCGAAGAGACCTTGTCGGACCAAGGGACCCAGTTCATGTCAGAGGTCATGAAGGAAACGAACAGACTACTGGGAATTCGACAGTCGACAGTCGTCCACCACATTCTACCACCCTATGTGCAACGGGTTGGTGGAGCGATTCAACGGCACGCTGAAGAAAACATTGAGACGACTGTGCGCAGAGCAACCCAAGCAGTGGCACAGATACATCAACCCGCTGCTCTTCGTATATCTTGAAGTCTTCCAGGAGTCGACCAAGTTTGCCCCATTCGAGTTGCTGTATGGGAGAACTGTGAGAGGACCAGTGCACATCTTATGACAGCTATGGACCAAGGACGTAGAGTAGGCGGAGACGAAGACAAGTTACCAGTACGTCATGGTACATCATAACGTGCTAGAATCAGCCTCAGCTGTTACACACATGAACGCTGATCCTCTTGGGAGAGGATCGTTTTCTTTATCGCTGTCATTCATCCTTTCTTTTTCTTTACTCCCTTGCCTGTGCTTTATTGCCCTCTCTGTTCCCTTTCTTCCTTCTCTCAGCCTCTTTTTCTTTACTCCCTTGCCTGTGCTTTATTGCCCTCTCTGTTCCCTTTCTTCCTTCTCTCAGCCTCTTTTTCTTTACTCCCTTGCCTGTGCTTTATTGCCCTCTCTGTTCCCTTTCTTCCTTCTCTCAGCCTCTTTTTCATTACTCCCTTCCCTGTGCTTTATTGCCCTCTCTGTTCCCTTTCTTCCTTCTCTCAGCCTCTTTTTCATTACTCCCTTGCCTGTGCTTTATTGCCCTCTCTGTTCCCTTTCTTCCTTCTCTCAGCCTCTTTTTCTTTACTCCCTTGCCTGTGCTTTATTGCCCTCTCTGTTCCCTTTCTTCCTTCTCTCAGCCTCTTTTTCTTTACTCCCTTGCCTGTGCTTTATTGCCCTCTCTGTTCCCTTTCTTCCTTCTCTCAGCCTCTTTTTCTTTACTCCCTTGCCTGTGCTTTATTGCCCTCTCTGTTCCCTTTCTTCCTTCTCTCAGCCTCTTTTTCTTTACTCCCTTGCCTGTGCTTTATTGCCCTCTCTGTTCCCTTTCTTCCTTCTCTCAGCCTCTTTTTCATTACTCCCTTGCCTGTGCTTTATTGCCCTCTCTGTTCCCTTTCTTCCTTCTCTCAGCCTCTTTTTCATTACTCCCTTGCCTGTGCTTTATTGCCCTCTCTGTTCCCTTTCTTCCTTCTCTCAGCCTCTTTTTCATTACTCCCTTGCCTGTGCTTTATTGCCCTCTCTGTTCCCTTTCTTCCTTCTCTCAGCCTCTTTTTCTTTACTCCCTTGCCTGTGCTTTATTGCCCTCTCTGTTCCCTTTCTTCCTTCTCTCAGCCTCTTTTTCTTTACTCCCTTGCCTGTGCTTTATTGCCCTCTCTGTTCCCTTTCTTCCTTCTCTCAGCCTCTTTTTCTTTACTCCCTTGCCTGTGCTTTATTGCCCTCTCTGTTCCCTTTCTTCCTTCTCTCAGCCTCTTTTTCTTTACTCCCTTGCCTGTGCTTTATTGCCCTCTCTGTTCCCTTTCTTCCTTCTCTCAGCCTCTTTTTCTTTACTCCCTTGCCTGTGCTTTATTGCCCTCTCTGTTCCCTTTCTTCCTTCTCTCAGCCTCTTTTTCTTTACTCCCTTGCCTGTGCTTTATTGCCCTCTCTGTTCCCTTTCTTCCTTCTCTCAGCCTCTTTTTCTTTACTCCCTTGCCTGTGCTTTATTGCCCTCTCTGTTCCCTTTCTTCCTTCTCTCAGCCTCTTTTTCATTACTCCCTTGCCTGTGCTTTATTGCCCTCTCTGTTCCCTTTCTTCCTTCTCTCAGCCTCTTTTTCATTACTCCCTTGCCTGTGCTTTATTGACCTCTCTGTTCCCTTTCTTCCTTCTCTCAGCCTCTTTTTCTTTACTCCCTTGCCTGTGCTTTATTGCCCTCTCTGTTCCCTTTCTTCCTTCTCTCAGCCTCTTTTTCTTTACTCCCTTGCCTGTGCTTTATTGCCCTCTCTGTTCCCTTTCTTCCTTCTCTCAGCCTCTTTTTCTTTACTCCCTTGCCTGTGCTTTATTGCCCTCTCTGTTCCCTTTCTTCCTTCTCTCAGCCTCTTTTTCTTTACTCCCTTGCCTGTGCTTTATTGCCCTCTCTGTTCCCTTTCTTCCTTCTCTCAGCCTCTTTTTCATTACTCCCTTGCCTGTGCTTTATTGCCCTCTCTGTTCCCTTTCTTCCTTCTCTCAGCCTCTTTTTCATTACTCCCTTGCCTGTGCTTTATTGCCCTCTCTGTTCCCTTTCTTCCTTCTCTCAGCCTCTTTTTCATTACTCCCTTGCCTGTGCTTTATTGCCCTCTCTGTTCCCTTTCTTCCTTCTCTCAGCCTCTTTTTCATTACTCCCTTGCCTGTGCTTTATTGCCCTCTCTGTTCCCTTTCTTCCTTCTCTCAGCCTCTTTTTCTTTACTCCCTTGCCTGTGCTTTATTGCCCTCTCTGTTCCCTTTCTTCCTTCTCTCAGCCTCTTTTTCTTTACTCCCTTGCCTGTGCTTTATTGCCCTCTCTGTTCCCTTTCTTCCTTCTCTCAGCCTCTTTTTCTTTACTCCCTTGCCTGTGCTTTATTGCCCTCTCTGTTCCCTTTCTTCCTTCTCTCAGCCTCTTTTTCTTTACTCCCTTGCCTGTGCTTTATTGCCCTCTCTGTTCCCTTTCTTCCTTCTCTCAGCCTCTTTTTCTTTACTCCCTTGCCTGTGCTTTATTGCCCTCTCTGTTCCCTTTCTTCCTTCTCTCAGCCTCTTTTTCATTACTCCCTTGCCTGTGCTTTATTGCCCTCTCTGTTCCCTTTCTTCCTTCTCTCAGCCTCTTTTTCATTACTCCCTTGCCTGTGCTTTATTGCCCTCTCTGTTCCCTTTCTTCCTTCTCTCAGCCTCTTTTTCTTTACTCCCTTGCCTGTGCTTTATTGCCCTCTCTGTTCCCTTTCTTCCTTCTCTCAGCCTCTTTTTCTTTACTCCCTTGCCTGTGCTTTATTGCCCTCTCTGTTCCCTTTCTTCCTTCTCTCAGCCTCTTTTTCTTTACTCCCTTGCCTGTGCTTTATTGCCCTCTCTGTTCCCTTTCTTCCTTCTCTCAGCCTCTTTTTCATTACTCCCTTGCCTGTGCTTTATTGCCCTCTCTGTTCCCTTTCTTCCTTCTCTCAGCCTCTTTTTCTTTACTCCCTTGCCTGTGCTTTATTGCCCTCTCTGTTCCCTTTCTTCCTTCTCTCAGCCTCTTTTTCTTTACTCCCTTGCCTGTGCTTTATTGCCCTCTCTGTTCCCTTTCTTCCTTCTCTCAGCCTCTTTTTCTTTACTCCCTTGCCTGTGCTTTATTGCCCTCTCTGTTCCCTTTCTTCCTTCTCTCAGCCTCTTTTTCTTTACTCCCTTGCCTGTGCTTTATTGCCCTCTCTGTTCCCTTTCTTCCTTCTCTCAGCCTCTTTTTCTTTACTCCCTTGCCTGTGCTTTATTGCCCTCTCTGTTCCCTTTCTTCCTTCTCTCAGCCTCTTTTTCATTACTCCCTTGCCTGTGCTTTATTGCCCTCTCTGTTCCCTTTCTTCCTTCTCTCAGCCTCTTTTTCTTTACTCCCTTGCCTGTGCTTTATTGCCCTCTCTGTTCCCTTTCTTCCTTCTCTCAGCCTCTTTTTCTTTACTCCCTTGCCTGTGCTTTATTGCCCTCTCTGTTCCCTTTCTTCCTTCTCTCAGCCTCTTTTTCTTTACTCCCTTGCCTGTGCTTTATTGCCCTCTCTGTTCCCTTTCTTCCTTCTCTCAGCCTCTTTTTCATTACTCCCTTGCCTGTGCTTTATTGCCCTCTCTGTTCCCTTTCTTCCTTCTCTCAGCCTCTTTTTCATTACTCCTTTGCCTGTGCTTTATTGCCCTCTCTGTTCCCTTTCTTCCTTCTCTCAGCCTCTTTTTCATTACTCCCTTGCCTGTGCTTTATTGCCCTCTCTGTTCCCTTTCTTCCTTCTCTCAGCCTCTTTTTCTTTACTCCCTTGCCTGTGCTTTATTGCCCTCTCTGTTCCCTTTCTTCCTTCTCTCAGCCTCTTTTTCTTTACTCCCTTGCCTGTGCTTTATTGCCCTCTCTGTTCCCTTTCTTCCTTCTCTCAGCCTCTTTTTCTTTACTCCCTTGCCTGTGCTTTATTGCCCTCTCTGTTCCCTTTCTTCCTTCTCTCAGCCTCTTTTTCTTTACTCCCTTGCCTGTGCTTTATTGCCCTCTCTGTTCCCTTTCTTCCTTCTCTCAGCCTCTTTTTCTTTACTCCCTTGCCTGTGCTTTATTGCCCTCTCTGTTCCCTTTCTTCCTTCTCTCAGCCTCTTTTTCTTTACTCCCTTGCCTGTGCTTTATTGCCCTCTCTGTTCCCTTTCTTCCTTCTCTCAGCCTCTTTTTCTTTACTCCCTTGCCTGTGCTTTATTGCCCTCTCTGTTCCCTTTCTTCCTTCTCTCAGCCTCTTTTTCTTTACTCCCTTGCCTGTGCTTTATTGCCCTCTCTGTTCCCTTTCTTCCTTCTCTCAGCCTCTTTTTCTTTACTCCCTTGCCTGTGCTTTATTGCCCTCTCTGTTCCCTTTCTTCCTTCTCTCAGCCTTTTTTCTTTACTCCCTTGCCTGTGCTTTATTGCCCTCTCTGTTCCCTTTCTTCCTTCTCTCAGCCTCTTTTTCTTTACTCCCTTGCCTGTGCTTTATTGCCCTCTCTGTTCCCTTTCTTCCTTCTCTCAGCCTCTTTTTCATTACTCCCTTGCCTGTGCTTTATTGCCCTCTCTGTTCCCTTTCTTCCTTCTCTCAGCCTCTTTTTCATTACTCCCTTGCCTGTGCTTTATTGCCCTCTCTGTTCCCTTTCTTCCTTCTCTCAGCCTCTTTTTCTTTACTCCCTTGCCTGTGCTTTATTGCCCTCTCTGTTCCCTTTCTTCCTTCTCTCAGCCTCTTTTTCTTTACTCCCTTGCCTGTGCTTTATTGCCCTCTCTGTTCCCTTTCTTCCTTCTCTCAGCCTCTTTTTCTTTACTCCCTTGCCTGTGCTTTATTGCCCTCTCTGTTCCCTTTCTTCCTTCTCTCAGCCTCTTTTTCATTACTCCCTTGCCTGTGCTTTATTGCCCTCTCTGTTCCCTTTCTTCCTTCTCTCAGCCTCTTTTTCTTTACTCCCTTGCCTGTGCTTTATTGCCCTCTCTGTTCCCTTTCTTCCTTCTCTCAGCCTCTTTTTCTTTACTCCCTTGCCTGTGCTTTATTGCCCTCTCTGTTCCCTTTCTTCCTTCTCTCAGCCTCTTTTTCTTTACTCCCTTGCCTGTGCTTTATTGCCCTCTCTGTTCCCTTTCTTCCTTCTCTCAGCCTCTTTTTCTTTACTCCCTTGCCTGTGCTTTATTGCCCTCTCTGTTCCCTTTCTTCCTTCTCTCAGCCTCTTTTTCATTACTCCCTTGCCTGTGCTTTATTGCCCTCTCTGTTCCCTTTCTTCCTTCTCTCAGCCTCTTTTTCATTACTCCCTTGCCTGTGCTTTATTGCCCTCTCTGTTCCCTTTCTTCCTTCTCTCAGCCTCTTTTTCTTTACTCCCTTGCCTGTGCTTTATTGCCCTCTCTGTTCCCTTTCTTCCTTCTCTCAGCCTCTTTTTCTTTACTCCCTTGCCTGTGCTTTATTGCCCTCTCTGTTCCCTTTCTTCCTTCTCTCAGCCTCTTTTTCTTTACTCCCTTGCCTGTGCTTTATTGCCCTCTCTGTTCCCTTTCTTCCTTCTCTCAGCCTCTTTTTCTTTACTCCCTTGCCTGTGCTTTATTGCCCTCTCTGTTCCCTTTCTTCCTTCTCTCAGCCTCTTTTTCATTACTCCCTTGCCTGTGCTTTATTGCCCTCTCTGTTCCCTTTCTTCCTTCTCTCAGCCTCTTTTTCATTACTCCCTTGCCTGTGCTTTATTGCCCTCTCTGTTCCCTTTCTTCCTTCTCTCAGCCTCTTTTTCATTACTCCCTTGCCTGTGCTTTATTGCCCTCTCTGTTCCCTTTCTTCCTTCTCTCAGCCTCTTTTTCTTTACTCCCTTGCCTGTGCTTTATTGCCCTCTCTGTTCCCTTTCTTCCTTCTCTCAGCCTCTTTTTCTTTACTCCCTTGCCTGTGCTTTATTGCCCTCTCTGTTCCCTTTCTTCCTTCTCTCAGCCTCTTTTTCTTTACTCCCTTGCCTGTGCTTTATTGCCCTCTCTGTTCCCTTTCTTCCTTCTCTCAGCCTCTTTTTCTTTACTCCCTTGCCTGTGCTTTATTGCCCTCTCTGTTCCCTTTCTTCCTTCTCTCAGCCTCTTTTTCTTTACTCCCTTGCCTGTGCTTTATTGCCCTCTCTGTTCCCTTTCTTCCTTCTCTCAGCCTCTTTTTCTTTACTCCCTTGCCTGTGCTTTATTGCCCTCTCTGTTCTATTTCTTCCTTCTCTCAGCCTCTTTTTCTTTACTCCCTTGCCTGTGCTTTATTGCCCTCTCTGTTCCCTTTCTTCCTTCTCTCAGCCTCTTTTTCATTACTCCCTTGCCTGTGCTTTATTGCCCTCTCTGTTCCCTTTCTTCCTTCTCTCAGCCTCTTTTTCATTACTCCCTTGCCTGTGCTTTATTGCCCTCTCTGTTCCCTTTCTTCCTTCTCTCAGCCTCTTTTTCTTTACTCCCTTGCCTGTGCTTTATTGCCCTCTCTGTTCCCTTTCTTCCTTCTCTCAGCCTCTTTTTCTTTACTCCCTTGCCTGTGCTTTATTGCCCTCTCTGTTCCCTTTCTTCCTTCTCTCAGCCTCTTTTTCTTTACTCCCTTGCCTGTGCTTTATTGCCCTCTCTGTTCCCTTTCTTCCTTCTCTCAGCCTCTTTTTCTTTACTCCCTTGCCTGTGCTTTATTGCCCTCTCTGTTCCCTTTCTTCCTTCTCTCAGCCTCTTTTTCATTTTTCCCTTGCCTGTGCTTTATTGCCCTCTCTGTTCCCTTTCTTCCTTCTCTCAGCCTCTTTTTCATTACTCCCTTGCCTGTGCTTTATTGCCCTCTCTGTTCCCTTTCTTCCTTCTCTCAGCCTCTTTTTCATTACTCCCTTGCCTGTGCTTTATTGCCCTCTCTGTTCCCTTTCTTCCTTCTCTCAGCCTCTTTTTCTTTACTCCCTTGCCTGTGCTTTATTGCCCTCTCTGTTCCCTTTCTTCCTTCTCTCAGCCTCTTTTTCTTTACTCCCTTGCCTGTGCTTTATTGCCCTCTCTGTTCCCTTTCTTCCTTCTCTCAGCCTCTTTTTCTTTACTCCCTTGCCTGTGCTTTATTGCCCTCTCTGTTCCCTTTCTTCCTTCTCTCAGCCTCTTTTTCTTTACTCCCTTGCCTGTGCTTTATTGCCCTCTCTGTTCCCTTTCTTCCTTCTCTCAGCCTCTTTTTCTTTACTCCCTTGCCTGTGCTTTATTGCCCTCTCTGTTCCCTTTCTTCCTTCTCTCAGCCTCTTTTTCATTACTCCCTTGCCTGTGCTTTATTGCCCTCTCTGTTCCCTTTCTTCCTTCTCTCAGCCTCTTTTTCTTTACTCCCTTGCCTGTGCTTTATTGCCCTCTCTGTTCCCTTTCTTCCTTCTCTCAGCCTCTTTTTCTTTACTCCCTTGCCTGTGCTTTATTGCCCTCTCTGTTCCCTTTCTTCCTTCTCTCAGCCTCTTTTTCTTTACTCCCTTGCCTGTGCTTTATTGCCCTCTCTGTTCCCTTTCTTCCTTCTCTCAGCCTCTTTTTCATTACTCCCTTGCCTGTGCTTTATTGCCCTCTCTGTTCCCTTTCTTCCTTCTCTCAGCCTCTTTTTCTTTACTCCCTTGCCTGTGCTTTATTGCCCTCTCTGTTCCCTTTCTTCCTTCTCTCAGCCTCTTTTTCTTTACTCCCTTGCCTGTGCTTTATTGCCCTCTCTGTTCCCTTTCTTCCTTCTCTCAGCCTCTTTTTCTTTACTCCCTTGCCTGTGCTTTATTGCCCTCTCTGTTCCCTTTCTTCCTTCTCTCAGCCTCTTTTTCTTTACTCCCTTGCCTGTGCTTTATTGCCCTCTCTGTTCCCTTTCTTCCTTCTCTCAGTCTCTTTTTCATTACTCCCTTGCCTGTGCTTTATTGCCCTCTCTGTTCCCTTTCTTCCTTCTCTCAGCCTCTTTTTCATTACTCCCTTGCCTGTGCTTTATTGCCCTCTCTGTTCCCTTTCTTCCTTCTCTCAGCCTCTTTTTCATTACTCCCTTGCCTGTGCTTTATTGCCCTATCTGTTCCCTTTCTTCCTTCTCTCAGCCTCTTTTTCTTTACTCCCTTGCCTGTGCTTTATTGCCCTCTCTGTTCCCTTTCTTCCTTCTCTCAGCCTCTTTTTCTTTACTCCCTTGCCTGTGCTTTATTGCCCTCTCTGTTCCCTTTCTTCCTTCTCTCAGCCTCTTTTTCTTTACTCCCTTGCCTGTGCTTTATTGCCCTCTCTGTTCCCTTTCTTCCTTCTCTCAGCCTCTTTTTCTTTACTCCCTTGCCTGTGCTTTATTGCCCTCTCTGTTCCCTTTCTTCCTTCTCTCAGCCTCTTTTTCTTTACTCCCTTGCCTGTGCTTTATTGCCCTCTCTGTTCCCTTTCTTCCTTCTCTCAGCCTCTTTTTCTTTACTCCCTTGCCTGTGCTTTATTGCCCTCTCTGTTCCCTTTCTTCCTTCTCTCAGCCTCTTTTTCTTTACTCCCTTGCCTGTGCTTTATTGCCCTCTCTGTTCCCTTTCTTCCTTCTCTCAGCCTCTTTTTCTTTACTCCCTTGCCTGTGCTTTATTGCCCTCTCTGTTCCCTTTCTTCCTTCTCTCAGCCTCTTTTTCTTTACTCCCTTGCCTGTGCTTTATTGCCCTCTCTGTTCCCTTTCTTCCTTCTCTCAGCCTCTTTTTCTTTACTCCCTTGCCTGTGCTTTATTGCCCTCTCTGTTCCCTTTCTTCCTTCTCTCAGCCTCTTTTTCTTTACTCCCTTGCCTGTGCTTTATTGCCCTCTCTGTTCCCTTTCTTCCTTCTCTCAGCCTCTTTTTCATTACTCCCTTGCCTGTGCTTTATTGCCCTCTCTGTTCCCTTTCTTCCTTCTCTCAGCCTCTTTTTCATTACTCCCTTGCCTGTGCTTTATTGCCCTCTCTGTTCCCTTTCTTCCTTCTCTCAGCCTCTTTTTCTTTACTCCCTTGCCTGTGCTTTATTGCCCTCTCTGTTCCCTTTCTTCCTTCTCTCAGCCTCTTTTTCTTTACTCCCTTGCCTGTGCTTTATTGCCCTCTCTGTTCCCTTTCTTCCTTCTCTCAGCCTCTTTTTCTTTGCATTTCTTTTTTCCCCTTCGATTTTGATTAATTTTATTTATTTATTTATTTTCATTTGCGATTATCACTATCTGAATTAGATGAATAATAATTCTGTTTCTATTCCTTATTAGAATAATTATGAGCACAGTTTTCCTCCAGAATCATGCCTAAACATTGAGACGGGAAATCGCCATAGTAATTCATCTGTTACCTGTAAAATAAACATCGGACACCTCGTCAAAAAGTGCTTTCGTAATTATGGCCGGGTAAAGGTATTGAACACCCATTGCTCGAGCCACTGCTGGTGTAGCGAGCTTAATGATACATCAAATGGAACGCCGTCCCTTT
The DNA here is from genome assembly GCA_963931925.1 of Onchidella celtica. Lineage (NCBI taxonomy): Eukaryota > Metazoa > Mollusca > Gastropoda > Systellommatophora > Onchidiidae > Onchidella > Onchidella celtica. The sequence goes on from OZ007575.1 coordinate 1,021,296, forward strand.
TTACAACTGATCTATGTTTTTTGTGGATCCCTTGGTTTTAGTTATCTGTGTCATATGACAAATCCAACATGACGAGCTGTTCGATGTTCATAGGAAATTTTTTACCCAATCCTCAAGGCGGCTGTAGTGTGAATTCCGTGCGTAACTGACCGCGCCTCAAGCACGAAGATCGTCCATGTTGAGACGCGTTATTTTCATCTGAAATCATTTCTCACTTTGCCACAGAGAAGGGTGTAAACTGTAAAGGATCTATGTGAACTGAGATTGCCGAAACATAATCGCTCATCGTCGTCACTTCCCTCCGACGGGCACCTGGTATCATGCGTTAACGCAACAAAGTCTATTTTTGTCTACGATGGTTTGGGCGCTTTAGCAACTTCGCGAGCACTTATCAATGTAAACTTTCCAACCATGCTTCCCACAGCGATGTTCTTAAATATAGGAGCGACAGTTCTGATCAAAGTATCGGGGCTTCGTGAAATTCACACGAAATCCTCATGATTACACTAAACACTTGGAATATTAAAGTATGGTAAGCAGTTGTTCATATCGGTATTTGAATTACATCGTGCATCTTCATGTAGTTGAAGCAGTCGTTTAATGTAATGTTACACGAACATCGTGCAAGTAGGCTTTATTCGGTGTTCACATAAATGCTGATAGAAAATATGTAAAATGAAACTCGAACACGTGCAATTGTACGGTGTTCATTCTAAAGAAATTCCCCCGACTGTAAGATCCTGAAGACTAGACATCGTGCATGTTGGGTTACAGGGTGTTCATCCTTTGTGATCAGGTGGAAGGCCTGGATGCCCTTACGATGAACATCATGCATGAACATCATGCATCGCGATATGTACACATTTTAGGCATGTGCAATGACCTCTCATGTGTTTCCATTCCAGAACGTCGCATATAAATATACATATGCTATTGTCCATCGATAATGCACGTTCTTAGATTTTTTTTTGACTTTCAGTAACGCTATATTTTTTTACTATATAGCCCTTTCAAAAGTACTATTACATAGCAACGTTAGTACACAGTTATGTCGTTCAAACCCTAAGTTTTCACTGGGGTGGGGGATGTGTCATGATCACATTAGGATCATAAATGCCGTGCTAGGTCACGACGTCAGTGAGTTAATTTTTACGATCTTGTTGATTATAACCAGCGTAATTTGTCCTTGAGCTGTTCTCGTGAACAGTTTGTTTTGAAACACCTTTTTTCTGATGGATGGAGAGAAGGAGGGGCGAGATAGAATAAATGTATAGCTAGGAATGACAGAGCAGTTCTCGACCCCGTGATTTTGATTAACATAGATAAGGGGCGAGTAAAGGTAGTTTATTTAGACGCTTAGTTGGCGTTGGGAAATTCGTGCATAAGAGTAGAAAGCACGGGGTTTGAAGATTTTAGTAGTTAATGTTTCGCATTTTAAATTTTGTCTAGACCGTAAAATTGACCTTGATTTTGGCGCAAGGCCATGACAAGCATAAATTAATATTGCAGGCTGAGCTCCCAGCGGCTGCACCAATCAAATGTATGAATCTGGACGGAAGGTCGAGACATAGCTTTAGTATTTAAACCCGTGCAGAGCTTAGATAGAGGCCATATGTAGACAATCCATTTACGAGGTGGACGGCGATAGTCCTCAGCCAGATGAGAGACATAGAGACGCAGTTGAGCAGTCCATATTGTGAGGAGCGCCATGATTTAAAGCTCCAGAGCCTAAGCTACTTGGTTTGATATGAACCCACAGCGTTTACATCCAGCGCTCTCACTCCCAGTGAGGGCCTAATGGTGAGAGTTCATACTAATTTGTAATGATGAAAGTGAACCGTTCTACTTACTTTTGAAGACAGTTTCAGAGCTACCGCCAGACAACGCATGGTTGTACAAGCATTCTCCATGGCGTGTCTAGAGGAAATGTCCATATCATAACATGTCTCATTGAATTAATAGAATTTAAACTGTTATATCCGTCGCCACGTGCGCGGATTCTATTTGGCATATAACTCATATGACCTGCAAGTAGTTAGTGAATAAGTTAGTCTTTATAGAAAGCTGTAGTTTCATTAGTTAGATTCAGTTGCCTTTGAATTGATATTTATATTTATAATTATATTTTGTTACATTAATTCCTGTAATTAAACTGCCCTACAGTTCTGCTAAAAATCAAAGCAATTGACTTATTTAGTTTTTAGAGTACAAGTATTTTTTTTGTGTGTTCGTCGATTGTGGGAGCGGACCTCGAAAGAGTGTCAGTCGAATTCTCCCCATCTAACCCACATCGCGACAGCAGTAGTGCTCCAAATGTCATACAAGCCTTGAGACCTGTCAACACCAGTGTTAGGTGGTAGACCTAGTACATGTTGTAAGTTTCTGTAATAACTTTAGACTGTTTTGTTTTTCGCCTGGTTTCCTTCACTCATGCAATGATTTAATATTAAATGAAACATTAATAAATCAGATTCAAAAAAGTATTTCGTATTTTGTTCATTGTATAAAATAAATTCTTTTGTTAAGGTGTGCATGAAATTTGAGGACTTGAAAGCATTTTAGTGGAAAATAATATTCCACTTGAACATGATTAAAATTCACAAGGCCGGTGCTTTTATATGTGATGGGCATATTGGCCACCGAATAATAATTGAATTTCTGTGGCTTTCGCCGGCATAAAATGCACATTTTGAAGAATTTATCACAGATGGCAATGTCTCCACGCAACTGAATTTATGTACGAAGAATATGTAGAAAAAATAATTTCATTGCAACCGACTCTTTTTGAGCAAATTTAATGCAACTTTTATTGTCGTGATTTGGTTTTGTTTAAGTTCACTCAAAATAATCAGGAAAATCTCATCAAAACTCAGAAGTGGGAATGAAAATTTCATGTTCACATAAATTGCATCAATTTTTCACTTCAACAGTTCTGAGCTGGAAAATTCAGTTTCGGACATTTTGTGCCTACCTTCATAGACTTAGACTGGTGAAAAGGTCAGCAATGTTTCATTCTTGACAGTTTGTATCAGTTGAAGTGTTTTTACAGCACATTATAGATGGGATTACAAAGCCATTACAATACTATTACAAAATCATTATAATATCTGTACCATTACAATATAAGTACGGTACCATTACAACATAAGTACGATACCACGGCGGTGGAATAATGGTCAATCATCTACGTACATGCTCCATACATAAAATTTAATCATAGTACATGACAGTGATTACCTCAAACATTCATAGTAACTCTTGTAAAATATTTTGGCAAAGTATCAAAATTGACCACTTTACAGGGTCCACCCTTGCTACATTCAGGTCTAAAAGGTAACAAAAGTACACTATCAATATTGTTCAAGCTTAGACATCTCGAAATTGATATCAGTGGCAGTGACAGTGGCAGTGGCAGTGGCAGTGGCAGTGGCAGTGACAGTGGCAGTGGCAGTGGCAGTGGCAGTGGCAGTGGCAGTGGCAGTGGCAGTGGCAGTGGCAGTGGCAGTGGCAGTGGCAGTGGCAGTGGCAGTGGCAGTGACAGTGGCAGTGGCAGTGGCAGTGGCAGTGGCAGTGGCAGTGACAGTGGCAGTGGCAGTGGCAGTGGCAGTGGCAGTGGCAGTGACAACACAAGAATCACTCCTCTTCCGCTCAATTTCCAGCTGGATCGCATTCGCCCAGATATTTACAATATGTTCCACTGGCAACCAGTAACGTCAAGATATCACAAAATCAGAATGTGACTAAAATAATTGTCACGGCCCTCTGTCGGCATTAACTTGGTGCCCAACACAGATATATATGTACTATATAACTAATGACAGTGTAATACATAGCCATCCCCAGAAATTCTTCTAATTACGTAGGATTCCATACGTTCCCATACGTCTCCCTGGATAGGCTGATCGTATACACTGGTTTGAACACACTCTACTCTTGGAGTCGGTGCCGGCATTCTCCCTGCCTCATTCGTACCGAATCCTGAATCGATATGGCTGTATGAATAAGCTCCATCTTAATAGCTTTAGACGATTAAATCTGCAGAGTTTAAATACTCTAGCGAGCGATGGTCATTTTGGAGCACGAGCTCCTTCACATACAAATATTATAGCCAAAACAATACCTAGGCATTCGCGTTTTGGACCCGAATATTTCGCCTCATGAGGCAATAGCTTACGATTGGCATACGACACAAGATACAACTGTCATGACTCGAATAGGTTACTATATTCCAGAGTTCACGCAAGTGCATGGGCTTGTCATATCTAGACAGTAACCTTGAAGGGGGGGGGGGGGGCTCACGGAGTTTTAAGTATATGCAAAACCATATCGAGGCGACTAAGGGAAGCTGAGTTTGACGCTCGAACCTGTCATGACGGTAGTTAGGGCCAATAGACCATGAGCTTTGTGGGATTTGCAGATTGTGCATTCATGAGCCAAATCGAGGTCCAACCCAGTCACAAATAGGAGTTGCATCCTCTATGAGGTGATTCGGCGTCACTCCAGCCAGAGTGGGGCATTGGGACGAAGTTAAGAGTCGCACTAGAATACCAAGTGACTGTACTGACGAAGAGAGCTAGCACTGAAGGAGCTCCATGTCTTTTGTACAAGACTGAAAGTACAAAAGCGCTACTCAGATTCCCGCCGCTAATAGCGATCGGATAATCGTAAGTTTCATAACTGTAAACCATTAGATATAGGGACCATCCCTACAGAAGGGGAGAGCCCAGCTGTTTTCCATGAGAGGAGCTGTTCTCCAGTAATAAGGAGCGAGTCGTTGATGTTGTAAGAAAACTTATAAGAAAACTCATCCTTCCACTTGAAATCTCCAACTGGTAAATTTTGGGACACTGCCCAGCCGTAGTGATTATTTGCAACTAAATAAAGCAAGTAGTTTAAATATATATCATGATCGTAAGTGTCCAGTAAATATTTACGAACCTAACACTCCCAAATATCCATCTCTTATTCCCTTTTCAAACATTAGTAGCATATCTGAATCTGTTAAGAATTATAATTTAATTCCTGTATGTTTTAACCCATACTGCCAAGTTAATCCAGGAGCAGAGAAACATTAACACGATTCAATGTCAAATGTCATGATGATTGAGGAAAAACTAATTTTTTCAAACGCGTCAGCTAAAAGTAAAACATCTGTTTTTAGATATATATACATATATAAATCATGATACTAGTAATGTATGGCGGGTTCTATTGTGTAAAATGCAACCTGGCATATTGAAATTGTCGTAGTTCAAGGCAATGGCGGACTGGCCAGGTTGTCAGCTTGCCCAATGGCAAGTGGGCCCCTGAGGAAGTGGGCCCCCTTAGACATTTATATTTTAAATATATACATGTATTATCAAAAATATATAAATATTAGCAAAAATTATTGGCATGAAAATATTATAAAAGTTCTATTATATCTTCAATTCTATTACGGGGTTATGATAATTACTATTGTCTACAATATAAATCTTAAAATGTCATGAGAAACTATTCTTTTTATATGTAGCTGGTTGTAAGGTTTTTTACCACAGTTTACCTTGAAATATCTCCAGCTAGCTTCAAATATTACATTTTCTTTGAAGAACAATATACGTTTTCTAACCTTAGAATATAAACATTTCTTCTTCGAAGAGGTAAAATTCTGATTCCTCCCAATATTTATACGTATTTTCTTGTATATATAACACATATTTTGTATAAAATACTTGTAAGACGAGATGCATAAAGTGTCAGTGACAAGAACAAAAGTGGTCCAAGTACGTAAAATTTCCATAAAAAGCAGGAAGTTCATGCCGAGAACTTTATTTGTTTGTTAGTGAGTGTATCATGTCGTAAGTTTTTAGTTATTTCTGTTTGTTTTTTGTTGTTTTTTTTTTGGTGGCGGGGGGGGGGGGGGTATTGGTTTTGTTATGAAAGTCTAAGAAGGTAATATTGAAAGCCGATAAGCCATAGGCTAGGCTACATCAGGTACATCATGTAGGTGTTGTAGGTTAGCTTAGTGAGCCTACTAGGCCTATGTGCTAGATAACCCAAACTTGCTATAAATAGCAGAGGAGTATTGCTTTTGAAGTGGATCTATATTCATATATATCTCATTAACGGCTAATTTACGACGAAAATTTCATAGAAAAAAGTGTCGTACAATTGTCTGAAATATAAGAAAAACATAGTTTTCATGCCGAATTCGAACCAAAAAAAAAAATGCGGCTACGGACTGGCTCGATGCGTTTAATGGCAGTAACTGGCTATAAATAGCCAATTAGTATTGAATTTGAAATGGCTGTATCTCATTAACGGCTAATTTCCGACAGAAATGCCATAGAAGAAAAGTGTCTTAGAATTGTCTGAAATATTAGAAAAACATGTTTTTATTGTCATTTTCCGGCTGGCCCTAAAGTAAAACTTGATCCAATTTCCTTGATTGCTCATTCTTATTTTGACTTGTTTTCTTTTTCTATGTCATTCTAGTTTTTCTCTCTTTTTTTTTCTCTTTAGCTCAATTCAGTGTTATGACGTGAAAAGGGTCAAAATGACTATCTATATTTATACTGTATCAACCATCCAACCAACTTTGTTAAAAAAGTATACTAAAACAATGACTAAAATCATAATGCGATTTTAAAAATGTATTATTATCTTAGTAATTATGTGATGGAAGTAATCCTGATATATTTACCGCATGGAGTTTGGTAGAATTAGCGAAAACAAAGCTGAAGAAACAGACAAGAACATTTGATAACGTTCACACCGAGGCTTTGGAATTTGTAAATAAACGTAATGACCAGATTTCACAGATGAATATGGATGCAAATCAAACATGGGAAATTGATCCTTTGGAAATAGCATTGCCAGTTAAGAGACAGAGAAAGAAGAAAAGAATGGCAGATGAGCTTACTGATGATGAAAGAAATTCCTAGGATTCTCTGGCTGATTTTCGGGTAAACGTGTTTAGCCTAATAATGGATCGCATTGTCCAGTCATTGGAATCACGCTTTATACAATATTAACAGTTGTATAAAGATTTATCCTGTTTGGAAACAGCAAAGTTTAAAACTATTGCTAAAGAAAGGCCTTGAAGGTGAAGCATTGGAAGGTATTATTAAGCTGTTCCACAAATCAGCAAAGATCAAGTAAAATTGGAATTGGCTTCTTTTGCTTCAAATTTTGATGTATTCTGTTGCTTAATGATGGTGAGAATTCCTAATCTAGTTGCAACAACTGTAAAATTTGCAGCACTTGCCCATCGTGTGTACTTAAAATTCTGGCATCGAACAGATTTCATGACAGGGCATATGATAACCTTTATGAACTTCATAAAGTCATCTGCACACTATCAGTTACTCAAGTCCAATGTGAGAGGACGTTTTCAAAGCTGAAGATCATTAAGACATGGTTAAGAAATTTGCTGTCTGTGGAGAACTTGGAATCATACATGTTGCTATCCATTGAAAAGGAATTGCTAGATGAATTGGATGCAGAAACAATTATTGACAGATTCGCACAAACATCTAGTGAACTCAAATGAATGCTCTTAATGTAGTAGACTGCTTGATCTTAATATAGTGGACTGCTTGAAATGTACTTTTGTACTTTTGAACTACATGTATCTGTTAATGTGTATAATGTGCAGTACAACTTACAAGTAAACTATTTGAATTCTAATTACATCTTTTTGTTTCCACTTACATATTTTTTTTTTAATTTAATTTATTCATTTTAAAAATTAAATGACAGAATTGTATTGGTGGGTGGGCCCCCTTTGTCTCCTGGCAACCAATATTTTTAGACCCAGTCCGCCACTGGTTCAAGGTCGCACAATAAAACTAGGTACCGCAAGCACACGCTCAGGGCTGGTGGAAAAATGTCCAGCCCAGTGAATGTTGTCGGAAAACCCGCTCTTTCCAATCTCATATCTCGGCTCAGAATTATTTGTTTTGCTTGAAGTAAAGACCGTTTATAAGTTCAGTGTCTTGTTGTTTGATTGTGTTTGTCATGTCACTGAGAATTTTGTTTTAAAGCCCGAACGGCAGTTCTTACCAAAGTCTAGCGCTCCCGCAACCCAAGAACCGCGAAACCTTGTTGACCCAACCATGCTTTAAACTGGAATAACGAGGTCGTGAAAGATCGTATAGAAGTACCAATGGTATCATTTTAAAGGGCAATAATGCCCGTTTATTTTAGTGCTTCTCTTCCCACCATCCTTTTTGTAATCGCCGCAAAAATTGAAGAAATGTGTACAATTTGGCCTAGTTAAGAGGATGCAAGGTGGCGGGCGGGGAGGCGGTGGTGAAAAAGAGACCAACATTCACGTAATATCCATGTTTCGGTAGTTGAGAGAGCTCCAGCTCTGCTTTATTTTTTTATTTTTTTATGGAGATCTAGATCTAGGCTATAATTGTCTAGACCTAGTTCCTAGTCTAGAGAGAGTAGATCCCAGCGATTTTTTTTTGTTGTTGTTGTTGTTGTCGGATCAGTTGAATTGTACCAAATAGTGTAGATTTATTTCTGGGAGGCCTAGATCTACACAACTACATGTAATAACATATTTTCATTTAAGTTTAGTTTATTTTTAGTTTTAAGATCTATCTTAGTAGGCCTATCTATATCAAGACATCTGTATGTTGATTTTTTTTTTTTAATAATCCTTGATTAGAGACTACATGTATAGCATTAGCAACTAAACTTAAAGATGGTACTTGGTAGCAGCTATTACATAATATAGACAACAACAACTGAGCGAGGGAAAAAACTACTCACAAGTCAGGTCACTGAGTACACGCTGGGCGAATGTCATCATCAACTAGGATCGTAATCTGTGTACAGTTAATTTGTGTCCTGCGTGTCAGGTCAATGTGTTTTAGTAACGGAAGCATATTGTGTGCACTGTTAACTTTGTTTATTTATTAGTGTTTGTGTATATATGTGTGTGTGCGTGTGCGCGCTATATATCATAATTTCTGTTTCTGTAACTGTATTGTTAATATTGTTATGTATTCAATGACCAAAACAAATTTCCTTGTACAAGGACGAATAAAATTTATCTTATCTTATCTTATCAAATCTTATCTTATGTAAAACTGCTTGATGTCATTATTTGTGTGGTTTTGTATAAGACAATATATTGCATTCAAGTTTCTTTCTCAGTATTCTAAGGATATGACCTTGTAAAGTTGGCCCTCTATGCTATGGCGAAAAACTGCCGCAAATTTGCTAAGTTTGAAAATTCATATTTTTCTTCTTGTAATTTTTAGTTGAGTCAATAAATTCACAGGAATGCCCTTCTGATGCTAAAGATTAAATTCTTCTTCCTTTGGAAAGTGTTTTTTTTTTAGTAACTTTAAATCACTAGAATCCATGGATTTTACAATACTAATTACTATCCAAAGAAGCATTTTAAAAAACGTATAACTGTCGAGGAATCTTAGTTTTCTATAATAATTTCCATAGTCAAATAAAATGTGTCATGAGTCGACTATATTATTATTATTTGGTCCGAGCTTGTCATGTCTAGACAGTAGTGCGGGGTAGGCCTAATTATTGATTTCGTGGGCTCGCCAGTTGTTATGACGGTAGGGTGGTTCCCTCAGCCAATGAGATCGCAGTATTTTAAATGTATTCAGAACCAAATCGAGGCGTCCAAGGGGCGCTGGGGCATATAAAAAGAGCTGCTTAGTGCTTCCCGCGGGTGCACAATTCCAAGTGGACGCGTCATGCATCTAGCCATGAGGGAATTCGGCCGGGCCCAGCCAGATTGGGTTTGATTGTTTGTTTTGGGGACATCATTTAAGGCGTTCTATAAAGAAGCTGCCCTGACGAAGAGAGCTAGAGAGTAGAGATAGCTGAGCTCCTTGTCTGGGTACGAGACTGACTGATAGTAGTACACAAGCGATACTCAGAATTCCGTCCGCTCTTGTGGACGGACAATTGTAAGAAACACCGTTCTGTCTAGGGAGCATCTCGATAGAAAAGAGAGAGACGAAATGTTCTCCAGAGACAAGCTGTTTTCACAGCAATTGTAGATCTAGTCTGTGATAGTTTTATGTTAGAGTAGCGAGTCATTGATGTTTTAATTGCTATATGAATAGTTGTTGCTAGCTCAACATTTAATAATAACTTTATTCTAGGACAGATAACACCTGTCCCTCCTACAAGGAGCTAGATCTAGTCGAACATTAGTATTGTTATGTATTTAAGTGAGCCTCCCTTAAGGATGAAGCAAGTGTCCTTATAAGGAGGGAGAGAGGAATTTACTGTATTTATCTAGTCTAACTAGATATCTATAAAATAGTTGATTAGAGTTGGCTTTGCCATTGTGATTTCTTTTGAGTACTGAGATACCATCTCTATACTATATGCATGATCCATGCAGTCAAAATTATGATTATGGTCAATAGATCTCACGGCCCTGCAGGCCTGAATTAACCATCATTATTTTAGTTAGTGGTATTTTCTTGTGTGTCGGTTGACTGTCCGAGGTTGAGGGTGTAGGACCTCTCACGTCCAGTGGTCATCCCCACAGCACCTCACCTCACCTCACCTCGCCTCGCCTCACCTCACCTGACCTCAACTCGTGTATTATTTAGATGTTTTAGCCATAACTAATGGCTTCTCATTTGAATATTCTTTTTGTATATGGTTTAATCGGTTCGTCTTCCTGTTCATCTTTCTGGTCAGTTGAATCAGTTGATTCGTCTTTCTGGTCAGTTTGGATCAGTTGATTCGTCTTTCTGGTCAGTTGGATCAGTTGATTCGTCTTTCTGGTCAGTTGGATCAGTTGATTCGTCTTTCTGGTCAGTTGGATCAGTTGATTCGTCTTTCTGGTCAGTTGGATCAGTTGATTCGTCTTTCTGGTCAGTTGGATCAGTTGATTCGTCTTTCTGGTCAGTTGGATCAGTTGATTCGTCTTTCTGGTCAGTTGGATCAGTTAATTCGTCTTTCTGGTCAGTCGGATCAGTTGATTCGTCTTTCTGGTCAGTCGGATCAGTTGATTCGTCTTTCTGGTCAGTCGGATCAGTTGATTCGTCTTTCTGGACAGTTTGGATCAGTTGATTCGTCTTTCTGGACAGTTTGGATCAGTTGATTCGTCTTTCTGGTCAGTTGGATCAGTTGATTCGTCTTTCTGGTCAGTTGGATCAGTTGATTCGTCTTTCTGGTCAGTTGGATCAGTTGATTCGTCTTTCTGGTCAGTCGGATCAGTTGATTCGTCTTTCTGGACAGTTTGGATCAGTTGATTCGTCTTTCTGGACAGTTTGGATCAGTTGATTCGTCTTTCTGGTCAGTTGGATCAGTTGATTCGTCTTTCTGGTCAGTTGGATCAGTTGATTCGTCTTTCTGGTCAGTTGGATCAGTTGATTCGTCTTTCTGGTCAGTTGGATCAGTTGATTCGTCTTTCTGGTCAGTTGGATCAGTTGATTCGTCTTTCTGGTCAGTTGGATCAGTTGATTCGTCTTTCTGGTCAGTTGGATCAGTTGATTCGTCTTTCTGGTCAGTTGGATCAGTTGATTCGTCTTTCTGGTCAGTTGGATCAGTTGATTCGTCTTTCTGGTCAGTTGGATCAGTTGATTCGTCTTTCTGGTCAGTTGGATCAGTTGATTCGTCTTTCTGGTCAGTTGGATCAGTTGATTCGTCTTTCTGGTCAGTTGGATCAGTTGATTCGTCTTTCTGGTCAGTTGGATCAGTTGATTCGTCTTCCTCGGTTTCCGTTTCATCTAATTTTCTATTACTGGATTCAAATGGCAGTTTGACACTATCGGTAATCTTGATTTGAAATGATGATTTTTAAATTCTAAAATATTATTACATTCTTTTTGGGAGGATTGTTTTACACATTTAGTGATTATTTTGAGCATTTCTCTTGATGATTGTTCAAAAACCTCTTTTGTTGTAAAAATACATTCATACAATTTCTGCAAACAAAAGCTTTATGGTGGGCTTTATCAGCCAATAAACTTTCCAAATTTTTTATAAGACAATAATGAGTATTTCCATCATCTTCTAAATATATAAAAAATCAACAACTAAAGTGCCACTTTCGATAATTGAAGCATGAATTGGATATAGTGAATATTTATCTTTTGGCTTTTCTAAACAAAAAACGTTTATCGAAATACTATTTTGTCTTTCAAATTTAGGAATATCTTTTATTTTAACCGGGTATTCAATTCAATCCTTAATCCCCCAGCGGCGTATTCTTTTGCTTATGCGACCTTTTAGAAAAGAGCTCCAATCATGTTAGCCAGCTGTAGTAGTACTACAGTTTGTAGCAGTTTCAAGGGTTAGGCTAAATGCCAAAACAGATCAGGGAAAAACGACTATAATCGCGAGCGCCAGGCAACGGTCGGTTGGCCCTCGCGACTATAGTTGTGAGCAACAGTCTAAGGGTTGATAATCTGACTGAATACATAATCCAGATCCTCTACCTTGAAATTTATCAACCCAAAATTAAACTTTTCATCAATTAAATCATAAAATGTATTGAACTCACGTATGGAATTTATAATGCCAAACTGAATGGTAATAAATTATGCTTCAATTATATCAAACGCTAATGGTGTATCAAACTCCGAAGTTATTATTAATTTAATTTTTACCGTTTTATTTCCTAATTTCTCTAATAAGTTCTTTAACTCTACTCTTAATCGAACTAAAATGTCTGGATGTACTGTTTTCTTGTACATCATCAATGACAACTTCTTTGATAATATCTTTGATATTCTTTTCGACCATTTCGAATCGAAATCTTGACAATGTATTATGGATATACAATATAGAGTATAATATTTTTTTTTAATTTTATAATCAATTAATTATACATATTCAACATGCAACACAAATCTCTAAGTATTAAATGGGTGTTATAAGTATACAATATACAACACAAATATCTAAATATTAAATGGGTGTTATAAGTATACAATATACAACACAAATATCTAAATATTAAATGGGTGTTATAAGTATACAATATACAACACAAATATCTAAATAGGCTATTAAATGGGTGTTGTAAGTATACAATATACAACACAAATCTCTAAATATTAAATGGGTGTTGTAAGTATACAATATACAACACAAATCTCTAAATATTAAATGGGTGTTGTAAGTATACAATATACAACACAAATCTCTAAATATTAAATGGGTGTTATAAGTATACAATATACAACACAAATCTCTAAATATTAAATGGGTGTTATAAGTATACAATATACAACATAAATCTCTAAATATTAAATGGGTGTTATAAGTATACAATATACAACATAAATCTCTAAACATTAAATGGGTGTTATAAGTATACAATATACAACACAAATATCTAAATAGGCTATTAAATGGGTGTTATAAGTATACAATATACAACACAAATCTCTAAATGGATGACCAATTATTATTCTACAGTTCTATTTGATGATTTAAGACCTTGGGGTCAAATTTATCCACAAGGGTTAAAAAGTTCTAAAACCGCTTATATCACGGTTTAAGCTAATAGTACAATTGTGTATATAAGGCTTAAAACGGTCTGAAACCGGTTATAAATATTTAGAAACTGCATCATTCTATGAGAGTCAAAGTATTCAAAAACCACTTATATCAGGGATGAGCCAGGGCTGCAAAAAAGATATAATAATAATAATGAAGATCATTTATAATATATAGCGCCCACTCCAAACAATTTGATCTAGGAATTTAAAAGAAAGTCGTGTTCTCTCCATCTGCAACTCTGTCTGTCTGTCTGTCTGTCTGTCTCTCTCTCCCTCTCTCTCTCTCTCTCTCTCTCTCTCTCTCTCTCTCTCTCCCTCTCTCACCCTATCTCACTCTCTCTCTCTCTCTCACCTTCTCACTCTCTCTCCCTCTCTCACCCCCCCCTCTCTCTCTCTCACCCTCTCCCTCTCCCTCTCTCACCCTCTCTCTCTCTCTCTCTCCCTCTCTCACCCTCTCTCCCTCTCCCTCTCTCACCCTCTCTCTCTCTCTCCCCCTCTCTCTCTCTCTCTCTCTCTCTCTCTCTCTCTCTCTCTCTCTCTCTCTCTCTCTCTCTCTCTCTCTCTCTCTCTCTCTCTCTCTCTCTCTCTCTCTCTCTCACCCTCTCTCTCTCTGCTAGACATACATTGTATACAGAGGGCCGAATTCACAAAGTTTTGTTAGCTTAGCATTCTACTAGGGCTAGCAACTTGTTACATAGAAACATGCTTGAGTATTTTTCTACTTTATATTCAGAAAGTGTTGCTAGCTTTCTGCTCTGGGGCAAAGTGTTTAGCATCTTGCTAATCGTAGAACAATTGAGGAAGCAAGATACACTAAAGCTCATGCTCGCACAAGAGTTATTCTTGAACGTCTTGGCGGTGTGCTCAAAAAACGATTTGCTTGTTTGCACCAAAGTTTAAGGCTCAAAATGGATACCAATCAAGCAGTTACAGTATATACAACAGATGGGACAAGGTGGTCTAGAGGCAAAGTGCTCGCCTCTTATGCCAAGGGTCCCGGGTTCAAAACCCGGGCAGTGCAGGCATGTTGGAAATTGGGATTTTTCTCATTTTTTCAAGTCCCTGATCCTATTCAAATTTTACCTAGTCTTCTCGGATAAGGACGAAAAATTCGAAGGGTCCGTGTGCACGTTGCGCACGTTAAAAATACCTTGGCAGTTGGAAATCGTAAAGAGCAGGCCGAACAGGCCGCTGCCCTCGCAAAAATGAAATTAATAGAATATAAAATTTATCCATATCAATATCATCCCCACACCAGCAACAACAAATTTATTATTCATTATTAAATATATTGTCACGATCACGTGCGTGATGATTGTCACGACCACGTGCGTGATGTTTACTTAATTTATTTTTCCTTTCAACCCTAGCTAACAAGCTAAGCAAGCAGACCAGCGACCAACGGACACATGGAGTGAATTCTTAAATCAAACGATATTTATTACTAAATGAGTGACATGTAACTTATGCCAAATTCATTCATTTCACAATAACGAAAATACACAGTCACAGAAAACAAAGATATTATGTAAAAATCCCTATCGGGATTGACGACTACTCTCTACTCCCTCTTAGGTCAACTAACGCCTAACCCCTTTGTTCATAACTTAATTATTTATACTTAAAAGTTTCTGTCGACATCAGATCTCCTCGCTGATGCATTTTCACGTCTCCAGAGTTCAAACCATCCGTCCTAGATCTCCAGCTTCAAACGATAAAGGGGAACAGACGGTTCACACCCGCCAATGGCTTCAAATGATAAAGAAAACAGACGGTTCACACCCGCCATCGTGGATCATTGGTTCTTGAAGGGTTCCCATCCCTTCTTCAAGATTTCCAAGCTTTAGACGAATCAGGCTGCGTTACAATTTGCTCTGAGATAGAGAGAGAGCGTGAGCGAGACAGGGAGAGAGAAAGAAGCAGTGTAGTGTGTTGAGCGCTTCGCAGGCGCTCCATTCTGCTCTGTGGTTGACATGTTGTTTCTGTAAAGCGCATAGAGCATTTTAAATGGATATGCGCTACATAAATGCTATACATTATTATTATTATAAGAAAACAGACGGTTCACACCCGCCATCGTGGATCGTTGGTTCTTGAAGGGTTCCCATCCCTTCTTCAAGATTTCCAAGCTTCAGACGAATAAGAAAACAGACGGTTCACACCCGCCATCGTGGATCGTTGGTTCTTGAAGGGTCCCCATCCCTTCTTCAAGATTTCCAAGCTTCAAACGAATAAGAAAACAGACGGTTCACACACGCCATCGAAAATCAACGAACTTCTGTGGTAACATAACGGATCCCTCACACACCTCTGGTCCCCATGGCACGATCTTCACATAATCGCCCGGACCGTCACTTCTCTAAAACTTCTGGGAACAAATGGGAACATAATGGATCCCTCACACACCTAACAACTCTGGTCCCCATGGCACGACCTTCACATAATCGCCCGGACCGTCACTTCTCTAAAACTTCTGGGAACAAATGAGAACCACGTGTGGCGAGCTTCTCCTCTATTTATACTCCCTAGGGCCTTGCACACGGGACCATCTTCAAGCGAGTCGTGTGTATCTTTTCACGCTCGCCAACAACGTTAAAAATCATGTTTTCCCCTGCTAAGCTCAACCCCTAGATTCGTGGCGCACAAGGCCACCTAACTTACTCGTGACAGTAACCTTTCGTGCTCGTCAACAACTTTAAAATCCCCTTCTCCCCTACAAAGTTTACCCCCTCTACACTCGTGGCGTACAAGGCCACTGACCTTACTCGTGACAATATATTATTATTAATAAATGTTCAAATATTATTTGAGTTGTGAGTTGTGAACTGCGCTCCATTCTGCTCTGTGGTTGACATGTTGCTTCTGTAAAGCGCATAGAGCATTTCAAAAATGGAATTGCGCTATATAAATGCCATCCATTATTATTATTATTAACAGATTGCTCTCTTTAGGGGCGAGCCTGAATGGATATCTGACGATGCCGAAATCGAAAATGTTTTAAATATTGATTGTTCGGAGCCAGACTATGTGATTGGTTTGAATGCGAGAAGAAAAATAATACGTTTATTTCAACAATAAACGTATTCGTTTCAAAGTTACGGTAAACATTTTATTGCTCGCCAGACCGGAATTTAACCAACATTTTATGGGAATCGAACGTGCAACAGATTGGTCAATTTCAGCGGAATTGGGCTAACATTCTCATTTAAGTGCCGATAAGGATGCTGGTTGGTATTGAATAACGCTTCAGCCGTTCATCAAAGTTTTACATCTTTACACTCTCACACAGCCAAGCAAAACACAACCACGTCTTACTTATATAATTATGTCCATTCCTAACAATTACAACAGAATGAATTTGCACATTTATATAAGACTGTGTTTGTGAAAAAAAAAACGTTGCAAAACACATTTTAATGATGTTCTCAAATGTATTGATTAGTTAACAACTGACGGTGGAATGAATGTGTACAATCGTAGTGGCGCTGCACATAAAAAGAGACAAATTCCCTGTTTGATTCACCTATAAATAGTGTAGGTCATTTCATTTTCTGTTTTACATTTAGAATTTCAGAGTTGGGGGAAGGGGAGGGGTATCATTATCCTACCGTTAAGTAAGAGGCACAAGTAATGTTTGATTTTTGTTAATGTTACGGTAACTGGGTGGAATAATGTTTCAACACTCTTCTTTATAACATTCCTAATGTTGTTGTCTTTTCACTTCGTGCTTAAAGTATTAAGGAAAAGGACTTTCATTTGCTAATGATGATGCTATTTTTTTCACCTTATACTCAAGTATTTATTTTTTTATTTTTTTTACCCTAGTGCTACAAGTATTAAGGAAAGGAACTTCCTCAATACAAATATTACTTAAATCAATTTTAATTTTTCATTTAAAAAATCAAATAAAGTTTTCCTGTTTCTCTATATTGAATTTTTTTAGTTTTTTTGTTTTTTGAAATCGCTGATTTTTCTTGTAAACCGCTGCTATATTTGGAGAGAAAGAGAGAGAGAGAGAGGGGGGGGGAGGGAGGGGATGGACAGACAGTGGGGGGAGATAGATAGCGAGAGAGAGAGAGAAATAGGAGGATTGTCCGTAGGCCTGATACCGTATTAACAATCAGCCAGTTAAAACGATGTACAGATTTGACCCCACAAGCAAACTAACACTTCACAATGCAGTTAGCAGTCCCTCTGTGCTGCTAAAATCTGACACATTTTTTGTATTTGTATTTTGTATTTGTATAACTCTTTAATCCCATTTGGGAAATTTGCCTTTGTGCCATTGCAGCCCAGTTATAACTGGAGCAGGCACGTCGTCGCCACAGTGCAGCGCAGGTCGGCGGTTTTTTTTTGGGGGGGGGAGATGAGGGGGGAGGGGGAGGGACTGGTAGGGATGAATTTTAATTTAATTTTGCCCGGGCCTGCTCTTTACGATTTCCAACTGCCAGGGAATCTTTAACGTGTTCAACGTGCACACGGGCCCTACGAATTTTTTCGTCCTTATCCGAGAAGACTAGGTACTCGATACTACCCCCCAATAGGATCAGGGACTCGAAAATATGAGAAAAATCCCAATTTCCAACATGCCTGCACAGCCCGGGTTTCGAACCCGGGACCCTTGGCACGAGAGGCGAGCACCTTGCCTCTAGACCACCTTGTTTTATGTGATTTAGCAAGTTGCTAAGGTTAAAAACGTTTTGTGAATAAAAAAAAAGGGTTGCTTTCAAATTTAGCAGAATGCTAAAATGAAAAATTTTTTATGAATAGCAGTAGCCTTTCACTGCTTTTAGCAACTCACTTTAGCATCTTGCTCAGACTATTGACCTAATTAAGTTGACATTGCTTCGAGAATAGCAATTTGGTCAAATAATTTGATTTAGCACTTTGCTAAGCAAAAAAAAATGCTTTGTGAATTCGACCCATAGACACACACATCCATGTAATAACAAACTATAAGACAGAAATTAAACAATAAAACAGCAACAAAAAAAATGAATTGAGAAAATAAATGGATTGGGAATGAGAGTTCATTATTGAAAGTGTTTTTTAAGAAGGTTTTTAGACCAGTTTTGAATGTTAACTCTGTAGATGCTTCTCCCAATGATTTTGGCAGCGACTGAAAAGTCTGTCCAACTTAAATGACGCAATCGTTCTCAACGTGTGCGCAGCGTCAAGGCATGTGAAGCCGGAGGGCAAATCAAAGGGAAAGCTTCCTCCGGAGGCTGGAGAAGGGTTCAATCGGGGGGAGATCACTCGCAGTGCGAAATGTATGCTGGCAAACCAAAATAAAACCCTGGAGGAAGTCTTGTCAGTCAAAACAGGTGGAAAGTCATTTCGTTTTTTTTGTGTTTTTTGTAAGTTCCAACACTCATTCTCAATTTGTGCATTTTACAGAACGCCTGAGATTTTTCCCCTCTTCCACAATTATCAAATAAATATTTTGTGCTGTAATGACAGTTTGATTGCATTGTTATTCGCGGTGTCAATATAGGCTGAGTCGCACGGTTACCGACAGAGCCCAAACTCAAGCTCACATACTCGCGTCCCACAAGATCCCCAGTTCACTGCAGCATTCATACGCAAAAGCTGAAAATTTTTGTCTCTCGAGGGTCTCAGCGTATGGCTTTTGCCACTGGCCCCCGTGCATTCATTAACAGTTACCAATGAAGCCTGTCATTCGGCCGAGACTAAGATTTGGTTAACCAACCACAACTAATCCCCATTACGTTGGCTTTACCTTCCAAACTTGCAAAAAAAGCATGCCCAGATAAAGACTTGCTGTCTTTCGGTCTTTATTTTAGGAGGCCTTTTAATTGGCATCTACACCTCAACTTTTCTTGGGTTTTTTTTTATTTCTTGTTCTTGTTTCTGCGTCTTTTTGTGGTTGGGATGAGTTTTCTAGAATTTTATTTTGCCCTGGCAGCGGCCTTGTTCGGCCTACTCTTCTCGATTTCCAACTGCCAAGGTATCTTTAACGTGCGCAGCGTGCACATGGGCCCTCCGATACGACTAGGTGCTCAGTCCTACCAACCATAGGATCAGGGACAGGAAAATGTGAGAAAAAAGCTCAAATTCCAACATGCTTTTACCGACCTGGATTCGAACCCGGTGCCTTCGGCATGAGAGGCGAGCACCTTGCCTCTAGACCATCGCGTCCCTCAAAGGCTCGCTAAAACTGGCAGGTGCTCAGACTGCCAGTCATTGCCCAACAAGATGAAACCCATTGCTCATCGTAACATTTCCCTCCGATCGCCCGCTCGTATCGAAATGTGAAAACGCCAAAGCCTATCGCCAACGATGTCATAGTTCGTCAGCAACTTCGCCAGTACTTATCAATGTAAACGCCCCCCCTCCCCCCAAAACACCACCAAACTGTACTTTCTAGAGCGGTTAGCGTTTCTTTGATACAGGAGAGTCAGTCCTGATTAAAATATGTGGGTGAAATTCATTATTCATACACATGAAATCCCCATGAATACATTTTACATATTAAAGATAAAAGTATTGCATAATGTAAGCACTAAATTGTTCATGCTGGTATTTGAATTTCCAATTGCTTTACCCCGCGCACACACCAGAGGTCCACTTTCCTTCACTTTCGGTCCGTTCTTTCCTGATTTCACCCCCTTTGCACACCGTGTATTGTGGCATCACTCCAACACACGGCAGTTCACGGAACACATTTTAGGGCAGCGGTGCAAAAAGAGTTCATGCACGAATGTTGATATTCGGAAACGATCGAATAGGGAACGGGATCGCATGACACAGTTACGTCATGGGACATTCGAATTGTTCGACGCGGCGGTTAAGCACAATTATGGACTTTGTACACACCGTGCCTTGAATCGCCTTTACAAAGTCTATAACAATTGTGCTTAACCACCGCGTTGAACAGTTCGAATGTGCCAAGACGTCATCGGTAAATTTACATATAGTAACTGTATCATTAAATCCCGTTCCCCACACGCGAGTAAGGTGAGAACACTAAAAGGCGAGATCAGATAGAAAGGTTTACCTCATCCGTTAGTGAATCACACGAAAGTTTACAAAAGCCGACCTTTGGTGTGAACGCGGAGTTATTCGTTGTTCATGTAAAAGGTTACACAGCCTGACAATGGGAAAATTGTGAAACGAAACTCCACTAAGGTAGAGATACGTCATGGTGTTCATTCTGAAAAAAAAAAAAAAAAACTCTCCAGGTGATCAGATCCTAAACAACGAAAACTGCACATGTTGAGTTACAGGCTGTTCGCCCTTCGTGATCAGCTGGAAACTGCGAGTGCCCATAAGATGAACGTCATACATCTTGAGTTGTACGGTATTCATTCCCTATGATCAAGTGGAGAGCGCAAGTCCCCGTGCCATGGAAACCATGCATGTTGAGATACTACGATGCTCATCCTCAAAATATGGTATAAGTGAAGTAAACAACTGCCGATATCTCCACCATTTATCAACATAACAATAATGTGACCGGCACCAAAACGCAGATCGTTTTTAGCTGCTTTAATTTATTTAAAAACAAAAAATCGAAATTTTGGATTTACACTATAGTGCGCCTGTTAGAAGAGTGTTACAGATGTTTCTGTTGTACGGAACGTGGAGGGTGTTGTTGTACATGGTTTGGTAGATATTGCTGTTGAAGAATGTTGTAGATGTTGACGCACAGGTGTTGTAGATGTTGAGGGTTTGGAAGAAGTTGTTGTCTGACTTGATGTTATCTTTTTACTTAATGTTATCTTGTGTGTACAATGTTTACTTAATGTTATCTTGGGTGTGCAATGTTTACTTTATGTTATTTTGTGTGTATAATGTTTAATTAATGTTATCTTGAGTGTATATTGTTTACTTAATGTTATCTTGCGTGTACGATCTGTACTTTATGTTATCTTGTGTGTATAATGTTTACTTACTGTTATCTTGCGTGTATAATGTTTACTTTATGTTATCTTGTGTGTCCAATGTTTACTTAATGTTATCTTGTGTGCATAATGTTTACTTAAATGTTATCTAATGTTATCTGGTAAGAGACAATCAATTTCCTGGCACCAAGCAAGAAGAAAGGAGAAAGAAAATCCCAGTGTTAGACAAACAAAAAACGACTGAAAGTGAACAAGAAAAGAAGAAAATATACAGAAATTATACAAACTTTGGCATAAAATTCATTCAGTTATAGTTGGTGACACTGCTGTAGTGGCACGGTAACAATACATAGATCTTGTGGCAATGAACTGGTGAAGATTGAATGAGAGAATCTGTTATGGCCCAATTACACCTTCAGATGGGACCGGGCCGGCTGTGCTTACCACTAATCGAAGTCCGCTAGGTTGATTACACGTTACGATGGACCGAACGATGGACCGGATGGAAACAAGGGATGCTACTGTGATACACAACACATCAACCCGCCACTTTTGAAAAATGCAATGGCTATACAGATAGATTTTTGAAATTATTTTTATAAAGCAACTAGTGTAAGGGCCCGTTCAAAGAACGGGTTGCAAACAACACGCACAATCAGCACACAGATTATGTAGATCTAGGAAGAAAACAACTAACAACTGGCACAGTAACACCCGCATGGCCCGTACTGTGCATAAGGCAGACGGCACAGAAACTCATGCCTTCAGACTTTGAAACGCAACCGGAAGTTTAAAGTTGAAACAAAACAAAGGCAGGAGGGAGGCAGCCACTGTTGAGGAGGTGCGCACGGTGTCACTCGACGTGGAACTATTAGAGTCTCGTGGCGGCCATTTTGACTTGGGGTGGCGATTTCGGAAGTCAGAGGTTTTTTTTTTCTGTATGCAACTGCAAGATGGTTGAGAATTCCATAAATCATTTCTATCCTTCTATCCTTCCCATCTAAGGCTGAGCAAGCCCAGTTTACGATAACAACGTCTTTCAATCTCTCCCACGCACGCCATCTGTGATTTGTACATCCATTTGTCATAATTATAATTACACATTTGCGAAGAAACACAGGAAAGACTCGGGGCGGGGTGGGGGGGGGGAGGAAAGGCAGAAGAGAATCAAAGACCTGGGTCGTTTATGAACAAGTGCCGAAGCGGCCCCGAGTTGACTGCACAGTGATGGCTCAGTTTCAAGGAGAGATAAGATGCTAAATGCTCTGGGCTAATAATGTCCAGATTTACGTGTCATCGTACTTATGCTCCTCTCACCCCCATCCCCCTTGTGTTTTGGATTGTCTCAGTTAAAACAGACAGCCATGATGGGACTGAGTGGCAAGGTTATCTCCATAGGCCTAATTCCTCTTTGATATGAATAAAACGTACGTCCAAACAACTTGATCATTTAGTGCATTGGATTGACAATAGGGAAGGGCTAAAGATCAAAACCTATTGTAATATATTTATCAATATGAGTATATCGTGGGGCATTGCCATATTGTTGTTTGCGACACTGTGCTGATTTTTTTAGCCTTTGTCATGAAAGTGGTTCTCTCACTCCTCATTTCATTATAAGTGTCATTCCAATCTTTAAGTTTCGATTTTGAAAGGTCTGGAACAAACCCCAAATGTTACACAACTCTTCGAATTTTCAATCCTCATTTTCCTGAAAAGGCAAAGATGCACATAATACAACAGTATGGAAAATGCCAGTCGATATTATTTATCAAACAATAACAACAATTTTTTATTGTGACTTATTTTTTTGCTTTTTTTTTTTGTTTTGCTTTCCGTGGAAGGAATCTGAGAGATTGGCTAAATGGATTGCCAGAATAAGTAGACAAACTGAGAATGGGAAGCCTTGGTATCCAACCAAGAATGACTAAGTGTGTAGTGCTCACTTCCTAAGCTCTGACAATTACGCAGGGCTCGATAAACAGACACTAAGACCAAAGGCAATTCCATCTGTTTTCGAAAATTATCCTCCTCTCAAGCAGAAACTGCCAATTCCAAGAAGACCAGCTCCCAAAAAGAGGACAAATCCTGAGAGCTGAACACCCCCCCCCCTCCCCCTGCCAAGGCATGTATGTATGATCTAGATCAATCATATGCCCACCACTCAATCGAAGATCATCTTGAGAGGACAAAGGCAGATATTAATTTATGCAAATAAAAGAAAGCTGTGCAAAGGCCGCTGAATTAAGAAATAGCAAGAAAAAGCTGGTGCGGAGAGAGAAGAAAATTGAAAGTTTTCATGTCTATTCTCTTCTTTCTTTCTTTCTTTATATGATCCAGTTATACCTCTAAAATATATAGACTCTATATTTTTTGTTTCTGTATGAAGGTGAACATTTTTCCTTGTTATATACTATTAACATGCCCTTCTCATGATTTTCTTTTCAAAGCTATGCATGTTGTAATTTTCATGACTCTTACTAGTTTTACCAGTTATGAATTTGTTAGTTTGAAGAACCTTGTTTGGGGGACGTAGTCTGATTACAAAACCAAACAGAAAATATTGCGGTGTTCACTGTTCAGCTTTAGCTTTCTATGTAAAAAAAAAACTGTCTCCGCAACAACAGCCTGTGTTGCATCGTATTTGTAGTATGTCTATTATGTCTTTGACATAATTACAGGCGGGGATGGGATTACTATTCCTTGAGACGTCGAACAGCCAGCGCCTGCTCGCTAGCGAATCCTTCCCAAGTCAACATGGCGCGCATGTAGGCCAATTGGGGCCATTGCGACGCGTTGCACTTGTGCATGCGTGCGGACTCTAAAGCATTATTCGATGACGTACTCTCTCTCTCTCTCTCTTACAATAAAAGTATTAATCTGCAGTCCCGCTTCAGAACTCATGCGCGCCAGGACACTGCCCACCAAGCTGGATATGGTTACTTTTTAGGACATGCACGATACTAAAGTCTGAAACAAAACAAAGGCAGGAGGGAGGCCATCATTGTTGAGGAGAAAGCATTATTCGATATTTTTAGGCCTGTTTATTACAAAATTACGATACTTCGCTTTCATGTCAAAGGAATAGACATAGAAGCAAAAAGAACTGTCTTTCACATGTAATTTTTTCAGGTCTGGGCATTTCTTCCTCGCAGCAGCGAATTTTTTTTTCCTTGCTGTTTTTTTATATATAGATAAAACGAAGCACTCGCGACCATTATTACTAATTTTGACACGCTGATTCCGATTTTGATATCAAATCCATGCTAGCATGTCGTGTTCAACAAGTTTGTAAAACGACATGCCATCCCCGGCGAGGAAAAACTTCAAAGGCAAGCGGCGGCATCAACCATTCACTCAGACCGTGCGACAAAATATCAGGAGACACCGGAAATTGATGGGCGAGAGGTGGGCCGGGAGGCAGACCATACGATTTCAGCTATTTCCTTATTACACGATACGATTAGTCGAAGGCCAAAATTTCCTCCGGTCCATCTGAACGTGTAGTAGAGCCATAAGACCAAGCAAGACCTTCAACAAACAAACGAACAAAAATATATCTATAAATAGATCTCTATCGCTGTCAGCACTCAAAATACAGGATTTTTTTTTTCTTCATGGCGCGTTGTTGGCACTCGCGGGTCTCGGTGTCCTGGCTTGACTGTGCCGGGTGTGGACTCGCTCAGATCAAATTCTCTAGAAATCGTCATCTGATAAAGGTTTTTACAATAAACAATCAGGGCTATTTAATCTACCCCCGGGAGGTGTGACTTCCATACTTCGCCCCATAAATATTACATTTAAAGTACTAAAAGGTACCAACAAGACAAATCCAGTTCTCTCAATTCTAACGTTCGCCATCAATAACAATTACACTTTTAATATTACCCAGGCTCCCCACAAAGCCCAGTACTCCCTTAAATAGACTTCACCCTGTCAAGTTTTTATATTGAATGAAGTTCTTGTGACCTTCTCCGAGACAGTATAAAGTTACAAGAAAATAACACTGACAGCAACGGGTTTCACTGTAGGAACCTTGGAGTAAAATACACAAGTTCGACTTACCACTTAGTTTCAAATGCCGACAAATTATCATCAGATTTCTGCTGGCTTCTTGAGTCATATAACTCAATTTATTGTATTCAAGTTATACAACAGCTGTTAAGGGAAAGAGCAGCCGTGTGCTACCGCTGTGTGGTGCTGCAGCTGTAGGACTCTGTGATGACAGCTCTATCACTAATGATTACCTAAGGAATATTCAATGTCAGGTAAACACAGTCATTAATTAGAATGAAACACAAACAAGAGAATTGATCTCTAGCATGACGTTCTGTGTGGAACACACGGGATGCGGTAGTTCAAAGGTGAGACAAAACTGATACAAGTCTAGGTGGACACAACCTCCGTCGTCCCAGCACCCAGTTCTCTCTTCATCTTGAAAGATGCATGCACATGCATTCAATACCACTATCTCTCTCTCTTTCTTTCTCCCTCTCTCTCTCTCTCTGTCTCCCTCTCTCCCCTCTGTCTCTCTCTCTCTCTCTCTCTCTCTATCCCTCTCTCTGTGTCTCCCTCTCTCTCTGTCTCTCTCCCCTCTCCCTCTCTCTCTGTCTCTCTCCCCTCTCTCTCGCTCTCTGTCTCTCTCCCCTCTCTCTCGCTCTCTGTCTCTCTCCCCTCTCTCTCGCTCTCTGTCTGTCTCTCTCTTTCTCCTCCTCTTTTTTATTCATCTCATTGCTTTGTTTACCCCATTAGTCTTTGATTCACTTCCCAACCGACTTCAGAGAGAGAGAGAGAGAGAGAGAGAGACAGAGAACAACAATAACAGGAACGTGTTTTCACGGCCTGTCGGGTGACCACTGTCCGGGTGACCACTGTCCGGGTGACCACTGGCTGTTCAAAACAAAACAAAAAACTTCAGTGCTCGCTGAACAAAAGATTTCTTTCTTTATGCCAAAGGAAGAAATCAATATCACAGACTCTTTTGAAACCATTTCAACTTCAGCAGTCACGAGTGCAGGTGTCCTGGTGTCAGGCCAAGTTTTTACCTGTCGGCGCGTGTCACGTGATTGTCTTTGTCACGTGTTCGTGTCAGATCCTCCTGTAAAAGCTGAGAATAAAATTGAGGGAAATGACATAGGATGGGGGGGGGGGGGGGGGGAGGGTTTGGGCAAACAAGTATACTGAACGTCAAATGAGTGTCTGGCACTGTGTTGAATAATCCTAGTTGTGTCAATAGTTGTGCCACCATTTGGGTGGGGTAGAGGAGTCAAAGACATACAGACGTAAAAGATACAGAAGAAAAAGACCAGAATAAAGTGAAACAATAAAAAAAGCCAATGGCTGACGTGTGTGAGTGGGTTGACAAGTTGTGTAGGATCTGGTTGTCAGCCTGTTGGCGTCGCTGACTCAATCACTTAATTATCTAGGTCGATGTAAAATGACTGACATAACGGGGACAGTTTCTGCCAAATGCCTGTCAACTTGGGATGGAAATGTTGTAATTGTTTCTGGGGTTCAAAGTGTCAGATTTAATCACCTGTAGAATGAGAGGTAATTCAGTGGAATTGTACGTGGCGGGGACGGGGGAGTTTAAATAAATGACATGTCTACAATGAAGTATGTTTAGAGTCGCTTTCTGGTACATGTATATTGCTTACACATCAGCCTTCAAATTTATTGTCTGACAAATGATCTAGAATATATTGATTATTGGCAAAATCCAAGCTTTAAGATGTCCCACAATTTGACATGCTGAGAGACTCACAGTTTGCTATAAAACTTTACACTTCGGCCTTTCCAGCTGCCAGATGATGCAATGTTCAGTGTCTGGCTGGATGTTCATGGCTGACACGCTCGAGACGACATTCCATTTATCCGCTCTCCTCCACTGAAGTCTTAGCTTGCTCATCCATGTCGTCACAGAGAGAATTATTTCTTGACGTCACAAGCAGATCAAACCAAATCAAGAAAAGTTGCCGAAGATTCTAGAAATGACCAATGACCAGGCAGGTATCAGGTAAATGTAACGTTTCTGCCATTCCTTTCTCACTGGAATGGCCTTTGATGGCGGAGTTGTCAGTGAGTACATTGACTCGAACTATCCAAGCATCGATACACATTCACTGAAATGCCAGTGGGCACAGCTGAGGTGATAAATCTGCACATTTGGTTTAAAGCATAACAGTTAACGCTCTCGGATCATATTCTTTTAACAACAGGGATTATTTTCCACGACACAAGTATCATCAAGAAGTTCTCTGTCGGTCACAATGACCGATCAAAATTACCAATAAAAAATGAATCAGTTTCTGAAAGAAGTTGCCTGCCACAACCATTTCACAACAGATGGGCCTTATGACCGACGGATGCGAATCAATTCTATGTGATGGTAGGTGCCTTACGATGCGCACAGATATGTCCGATAGATGCGAATCAATTCTATGTGATGGTAGGTGTCTTATGATGCGCACAGATATGACCGATAGATGCGAATCAATTCTATGTGATGGTAGGTGTCTTATGATGCGCACAGATATGACCGATAGATGCGAATCAATTCTATGTGATGGTAGGTGTCTTATGATGCGCACAGATATGATCGATAGATGCGAATCAATTCTATGTGATGCTAGGTGCCTTATGATGCGCACAGATATGACCGATAGATGCGAATCAATTCTATGTGATGGTAGGTGCCTTATGA
This sequence comes from Onchidella celtica, assembly GCA_963931925.1. NCBI lineage: Eukaryota > Metazoa > Mollusca > Gastropoda > Systellommatophora > Onchidiidae > Onchidella > Onchidella celtica. The sequence continues at coordinate 1,049,357 of OZ007575.1, forward strand.
TGCGCACAGATATGACCGATAGATGCGAATCAATTCTATGTGATGGTAGGTGTCTTATGATGCGCACAGATATGACCGATAGATGCGAATCAATTCTATATGATGATAGGTGCCTTATGGTGCGCATAGATATGACCGACGGATGCGAATCAATTCTATGTGATGGTAGGTGCCTTATGGTGCGCACAGATATGACTGATGGATGCGAATCAATTCTATGTGATGATAGGTGCCTTATGATGCGCACAGATATGACCGACGGATGCGAATCAATTCTATGTGATGGTAGGTGCCTTATGATGCGCACAGATATGACCGATGGATGCGAATCAATTCTCTGTGATGGTAGGTGCCTTATGATGCGCACAGATAAAACCGATGGATGCGAATCAATTCTATGTGATGGTAGGTGCCTTATGATGCGCACAGATATGACCGATGGATGCAAATCAATTCTATTTGATGGTAGGTGCCTTATGATGCGCACAGATATGACCGATGGATGCGAATCAATTTTACGTGATGATAGGTGCCTTATGATGCGCACAGATATGACCGATGGATGCGAATCAATTCTATGTATTGGCAGGTGCCTTACTTATGATGCGCATAGAATATATGACCGATGGATGCGAATCAATTCTATGTGATGGTAGGTGCCTTATGATGCGCACAGAATATATGGCCGATGGATGCGAATCAATTCTATGTGATGGTAGGTGCCTTATGATGCGCACAGATATGACCGACGGATGCGAATCAATTCTATATGATGGTAGGTGCCTTATGATGCGCATAGATATGACCGACGGATGCGAATTAATTCTATGTGATGGTAGGTGCCTTATGATGCGCACAGAATATATGACCGACGGATGCGAATCAATTGTATGTGATGGTAGGTGCCTTATGATGCGCACAGATATGACCGATAGATGCGAATCAATTCTATGTGATGGTAGGTGTCTTATGATGCGCACAGATATGACCGACGGATGCGAATCAATTCTATATGATGGTAGGTGTCTTATGATGCGCACAGATATGACCGACGGATGCGAATCAATTCTATATGATGGTAGGTGTCTTATGATGCGCACAGATATGACCGACGGATGCGAATCAATTCTATGTGATGGTAGGTGCCTTATGATGCGCACAGAATATATGACCGACGGATGCGAATCAATTCTATGTGATGGTAGGTGCCTTATGATGCGCACAGATATGACCTATAAATGCGAATCAATTCTATATGATGGTAGGTGTCTTATGATGCGCATAGATATGACCGACGGATGCGAACCAATTCTATGTGATGGTAGGTGCCTTATGGTGCGCACAGATATGACCGATGGATGCGAATCAATTCTATGTGATGATAGGTGCCTTATGATGCGCACAGATATGACCGATGGATGCGAATCAATTCTATGTGATGGTAGGTGCCTTATGATGCGCACAGATATGACCGATGGATGCGAATCAATTCTATGTGATGGTAGGTGTCTTATGATGCGCACAGATATGACCGACGGATGCGAATCAATTCTATGTGGTGGTAGGTCCTATAGCCATGAATGTACAAAGGTCTCTGGTTTTCATCATCAAACGGGTGAACGGACCGACTTGTTCATGATTATAAGGGAACGGGGTTAAATGAGGATTGGAGGCACAAAGATCAACTGCACATGAAAAGTGTGTACAAAGTCCATAATTGTGCTTAACGGCCGCGTTGAACAGTTCAAATGTGCCATGACGTAAATCTAAATATAGTAACTGTGTCATTCAATCCCATTCCCTGTACATGTATGACAATAAATGGATGGCGGCTTGCCATGACCCGCCCCCGTGTCTCGTGTCACCATCGTGGAGGACGTCTGCCATACTGACCTTGGGCTTATCGGATCATTGTTAGGGGTGGGGATGTTTGGGTGCTGTAAACTCAATGGCAGTGAGAGGATAAGCGCACAACAGAACATGTACAGATTTAACCATGCATCATTTTCATACTAACAAACTGCCGTCGATTCATTATGGTTATTTATTTCTTTTCCATATGACAAAACCCAAAACAGTTCTTTTTACATAAAGGCCTAAACACCAGCAGCTGGAGGTTTTGATTTTTATCATCTGCGCCAAGGGATCAACATGATAATTACATGTCAGGGTACATGACAATGGCAAATGCTAAGGATAATGAAATGCAAGCGCAAGAACTAAAATACTAAGAGTCTCCAGTAATTGTGAATGTAATTATTATGAAAGCGACATAATCAGTCAAGGGGTAAGGTTTCAATCGTTCTATTATAATGAGCGGGGCACATCCGATTTAGAGCTGCCAGTTCATAAAGCGGCGATCGACAGTGTCCAAATGACAGCTGATAACACAGACTCTGCACACCGGTACAGGTTGTCATACTCAAACATAACTGACACGCTCAGCGGCTATTGTACCGGGGTTGCTCCTTTTTCGATCGTATACTGGAGAGTCATGCCCCCTTTCTAGCCGCCGGCTGACGCTAACGTGTGCATGACACTAACCTCCTTCATTCAGTCATGTCCCCTTTCTAGCCGCCGGCTAACGCTAACGTGTGCATGACACTAACCTCCTTCATTTAGTCATGTCCCCTTTCTAGCCGCCGACTAACGCTAACGTGTGCATGACACTCACCTCCTTCATTCAGTCATGTCCCTTTTCTAGCCGCCGACTAACGCTAACGTGTGCATGACACTAACCTCCTTCATTCAGTCATGTCCCCTTTCTAGCCGCCGACTAACGCTAACGTGTGCATGACACTAACCTCCTTCATTCAGTCATGTCCCCTTTCTAGCCGCCGGCTAACGCTAACGTGTGCATGACACTCACCTCCTTCATTCAGTCGTGCCTTCACAAAAAGAAAAAGAAATGTTTTCAAAGATTGTCTGCGTGGATTTTTCTCTGTATTTTTAATTGGCCGTGAGGCCTACGATAAACTTGAACTTGAACTTGATTCCGTCCTTCACACATTTAGAAATCTCATTCAACTTAGTTTATACTATAAGTACATGGAGACTCACTGAAACATAATAATACTCGTATGTGGGAACTCAATGTAATATGTAGAACTCCATTGTAACATGCCGAGCTCATTCAAACATGTTAATTCATCGCCACATAATATGGAGCCCACTGAAACATGATAATCATCACATTGGAACGTGCTAACAGTGGAGGCATTGAACAGGGGTGAGTGAAAAACAATTCTGTGCTTCACCCGTGTGACGAACTCACCTAGTGCACTGAGCATTATATAGGGTGATAAAAAAAAAACAACTTGCCCCATATTGGCACCAAATATCTCGCAATCTTTTTGATGAATAGGTGAGAAATTTTGGTAAACAGCGGCAAATATCCGCCATATATTATTATTTTCAGTAATGAGAACGTTTCATCATCTGCGAAAAAATAAATTAACTTTGGGGCTCCAGCGATGATTTTCAAGAATTTCATCCCCATCCAGTCTGTGATCCACATAAAGACGGTGGGGTTGCAAAACTAACGTCACACAACTTCCCATAGCCCACACCCCAAGGACGTCAGACCACAACTTCCCATAGCCCATACCCCAAGGACGTCAGACCACAATTTTCCATAGCCCATACCCCAAGGACGTCAGACTACAACTGCCCATAGCCCATACCCCAAAGACATCAGACTACAACTTCCCATAGCCCATACCCCAAGGACATCAGACCACAACTTCCCATAGCCCATACCCCAAGGACATCAGACCACAACTTCCCATAGCCCATACCCCAAGGACGTCAGGCTACAACTTCCCATAGCCCATACCCCAAGGACATCAGACCACAACTTCCCATAGCCCATACCCCAAGGACGTCAGACTACAACTTCCCATAGCCCATACCCCAAGGACATCAGACCACAACTTCCCATAGCCCATACCCCAAGGACGTCAAGCCACAACTTCCCAAAGCCCATACCCCAAGGACATCAGACCACAACTTCCCATAGCCCATACCCCAAGGACGTCATACTACAACTTCCCATAGCCCATACCCCAAGGACGTCAGACCACAACTTCCCATAGCCCATACCCCAAGGACATCAGACTACAACTTTCCATAGCCCATACCCCAAGGACGTCAGACCACAACTTCCCATAGCCCATACCCCAGGGACGTCAGACCACAACTTTCCATAGCCCATACCCCAAGGACGTCAGACTACAACTGTCCATAGCCCATACCCCAAGGACATCAGACCACAACTTCCCATAGCCCATACCCCAAGGACGTCAGACCACAACTTCCCATAGCCCATACCCCAAGGACGTCAGACCACAACTTCCCATAGCCCATACCCCAAGGACGTCAGACCACAACTTCCCATAGCCCATACCCCAAGGACGTCAGACCACAACTTCCCATAGCCCATACCATCATGACGTCAGACTTCCATCAGGAACGTCACAAATTCTCGAGGTGAGAATAATTTTTAAGAAGTTCTGTCGTGGAAAGAGAAAAGACGAGCATGCCTAAATGTCAAGACAAATTGTGTACACAATCTATAATCAAATGCGTTTTCCCCTGTGAATAAAACTGTAAATTTACTCAGTTCATTTCTATTTCATGGGTACAAGAGGCAATGGATGGAATTCTAGTGGGCGACTACAACTATTACCTCTGTGACAGGTGGACGACAAGACACGTGACCAAGAAAACATTTTGTGTATGCACAAAAAGGGCTAGAGAAAACGATGAAGGACAGAGCATTCACGTGTATCACAAGGGAGGAATTACTTTCTCTCTATTGTAATTATTTTTTCTACTATTACAGAATTTACTACAATTACTTGTTTTTCTACTATAACCATTTTTACTACTACCATAGTTGTGTTTACTGCAACGCTTTGCCTGTGATGAGAGGCCGTCCTGCGGTTACAGCGAGCCCAAGTACCACAATCTTACCATCCGCTACTACATCATCTGTTACCTACACGACTACTACAACTACAGCCGGGTAGTTTTTGTCTACTTCAAGGTCACAAGGTGTAGGCAGAGAGAGCAAAAAGGATGCTGGGATTCCTGATTTTTTTCCAAACTTACGAGACATTAACAATGTGTGTCGTTACCTGTGACGTTAACATTGTGTGTCCTGACCTGTGACATCAACATTGTGTGTCGTTACCTGTGACGTCAACATTGTGTGTCGTAGCCTGTGACGTCAACATTGTGTGTCGTTACCTGTGACGTTAACATTGTGTGCCGTGACCTGTGACGTCAACATTGTGTGCCGTGACCTGTGACGTTAACATTGTGTGCCCTAATCTGTGACGTCAACATTGTGTGTCGTGACCTGTGACGTTAACATTGTGTGCCCTAATATGTGACGTCAACCTTGTGTGCCGTGACCTGTGACGTCAACATTGTGTGCCGTGACCTGTGACGTTAACATTGTGTGCCCTAATCTGTGTCGTCAACATTGTGTGCCGTGACCTGTGACGTCAACATTGTGTGCCGTGACCTGTGACGTCAACATTGTGTGCCCTAATATGTGACGTCAACATTGTGTGCCGTGACCTGTGACGTCAACATTGTGTGCCCTAATATGTGACGTCAACATTGTGTGACCTGATCTGCAGACAGTTCTGGTGCTGGATTCTGGTCAGACTGATCCACGATTCCTTGTGTTTTTCAAGTTGATCCCAGAATTCCAACAGGCCAGAAAGACACTCCAAGCGGTCTTGAAAGATAGATTTAAGAAATCAACTACCAGAGGAACACAAGACTGACATCAATTTATCTGTATGTTTTTTTTTCGTTATGAATCAATACCGCCTTGCGTGTATGTAGTTTATTTTCTTATGAACCAGTACCGCCGTGAGTGTACGTAGTTTTTTCCTGTGTAGTTATGTGACTGCCTTGAGGACATACCAATGAACAAACACATGTTCATGTCAGGTCTGGCGAGTAGGCGCTACAGTTTGCATACAATTTCTTGTTCATATGACTGTTCTGGATTTCTGACAGCTGTGGTACCGGTCAAATCCATGGACCCGATGTTTACCGGGCTGTGATGGTTCAAGACAGTACATATAGACTTCAGACGGAGTCGTTTTGTTGTTGGTCACTGTTACTGCTCGCTTTGAAACTGACCATTGGTCACACAATGTCTGACAATATGACGTCATCATCTGGCAGGTTTGTGTTTTCAGCACGCCAAAGATTTTATTTTGAATTTATCATTTACTTTGGGCTCTGTGCGAGTGTATCGCTTTTTGGTATCGTCACCAACATCATCAATATAACGATTTTCTTCAAACAAGGATTTACAAACACGGTCAATATCAGTTTCTGTGGACTGGCCATCTCAGATTTGTGTTGCTTAGTGACACAGATTTGGTTCAGTATCTGCATGAACCCAAAACTGAAAACGACCAATATTAATTTTGTTCCTCATGAACTGCAATACTTAACGGGCGGTCTTCCTTCCTTATCCTTCAGCAGAATTACCAGTTGGATTACCGTCTACGTCACAGCTGAAAGATGTTTAAGTATCGCCATGCCGCTCAAAGTCAAACAAATCGTCACAGCCAGGAGAACATTTGTGATCATCTTCAGCATATATTCGGTCAATTTTGTATCCTTCTTGCCAGAATACCTGAACTATTACCTGGACTGGAAATTTTACCCACAACAAAACATAACAATGTTGGGCCTGATCGTTGTCAATGATGCCAGTTTTAATTTTGGAATTTTCATTTCAACTTTGGTCATTGGAATAGCCTCGTTTATCTCTGTCATTATTTTTACAGCTATTCTGGTGTGGAAACTTGGCCAGAAATCAGCATGGCGGAAAAGTGTTACCATGGTAACCGAACAGTCGGGATCTATTTCCAATCGTGAAAAGAAAACAATGAAAATGATTGTGCTGATTGCTTCTGTAATGATTGTATGTTACTCTCCAGGTGCAGCCATGACTATGATTACTTTGTTCGAACCTCAGGTTTCCTTATTTGGTCAATATTCCAACGCTTTTTTCATGCTATGGGCATTTCCATTTCTTTTCCAGAACATCAATTCCAGTGTCAACATATTCCTGTATTACAACATGAGTACAAAATACAGGCAAACCTTTCATGAGCTGTTTGCTGGCTGCAGCTGTCAACACAGAGCGGAAACTAAAGAATCCAAGGATGTGACGTAAATCTATCTCACAGCTGCAACATTTAGTAAAGCTCAATATTTGCCATGAGATAAAGTTTTCTTGTTTAGTATACCAGCTGGACCTACATGAAAATGAAATGCAAACTATCAAAGAATGGAACATTGCTGACCTTTTCACCAGTCTAAGTCTATTATATAAAGGGAGGCACAAAATGTCCAAAACTGAATTTACCAGCTCAGAACTGTTGAAGTCAAGAATTGATGCAATTTATGTGCACATGAAATTTTCATTCCCACTTCTAAGTTTTGAGTAGACGTGGCTGAGTCATAACAATAAAAGTTGCATTAAATTTGCTTGAAGCGAGTCGGTTGCAGTGAACTTATTTTTTTCTATAGATTCTTCATACATAAATGCAGAGCTGTGAGGAGACGTTATACTCTTTGATCAATTCTTCAGACTGCAAAGTTTATAATTGTTTGACCCACAGACATTCAATAATTGAAAATCTTTTTCATGACTCTTCAGTGGCCAATCTCCCTCCACCCACACTCGCGTCTTCCATGCCAGTCTCTGTTGCTTGTTGTTGGCCACACATATTGTCAGGGTTAGGACTAGAAGTGTCGTGCTGGGTCACGGTTTGTTTATTTCATGGTCTCGTTGATTTTAGCCAGTGCAAATGTCCTTGAACTATTCTCGTGGACAGTTTGTTTTTGTAACGCTTTTTCTTAGAGATGGAAAGAAAGTGGGGCAAGATAGAATAAATGGATGGGTTAGCAGTGACGGTGCAATTCTCGACCCCGTGATTTTGATAAACTTTAACAGGGGTGAGAAAAGGGAGTGAGTAAATTCGTACATAAAACGTAGAGGGTTTAGAGACTTTAGTAAGGGTTTTGATATGTTAATTTGACCTTGTCTGTTACTATTAATAGAATCTATTAATACTACGAGCTGAGCTCGAAATGGATGCACCAATCAAATTTGGGCAGTTGGCTGGGGATTTGCAGATGGCCGCGAGGTATATAACCGGAGCCATTCCTATGTTTCACTACTCCATGCAGAAATTATCCATCTGTGAAGGCAGTCGGCGTGATTCAGCCAGAGAGAATCAGAAGATTGTTAAAGTCATGTCTATGTCCTTGATAGACACTGGAATGAGACCATACGCTTTTCAGAAATTATCTACTGCTATTATCTCCGGCTCCCTGATCTCGTATCAGGGACCAAGTGTAAGTGTGTCTATTGATTCAACGATGAACGTGAAGCTGACCTAAATTTTCCAGTAGAAGTGCTACCGAAGAATGCAAGACTACAATGTATTTTAACTTGCAACTAGATCTAGCATGAGTGTCTGGTATACACATTTGTAAATTGAAATTGATGTGTCAGGATGAGGCTGGGGATTGCCAGCCCATCCTAGAGTAGATCTAGATCTAACTTAACTACGTCAGTCTGTATTGACGAGTTAGAGCCTTTATAAGCGGTAGGCACAAATAACTGAGTTAACATTGTCGTCTGAGACATTAGGATATTATTTGTTAGATAGTAGGCAGACTATATCTGAAAGATAGATAAGTAATAATTAAATTGTGAATGAGTCAGAATGATATAGTTTTTAGGAATCTAGAGGAGACTTCTAGTGATATATTATTGAATTTTCATTTGATGCTGCTGATGTTGTCTTTTTAGTATGTAAGAGCTAGACGAAATTTGTTAGGGAATTTAAGGTAATAAATTTGTGGCCCTGCAAGGTCCTTGATAAAACTTATTCGAATTGTTATTAGTATATGTGGCATGGTATGGAAGAGTAATTCTTAAAACCCTCTCAATATTTTAAATGCAGTCGTAACACCAATAATTCCATATAACCCAACTCCGTAACACATATGTCTGGTTGTTAATAAAGTATACGGTACCCAGTACCCAGTACAAGCTTTCCAGTCCTCAAGTTGTATGCATACCTTAACAAAACATTTATACACAATGAACAAAATGTGAAATACGTTTTTGAATCTGATGTCTTAATATTTCATTCAATGTTAAATCATCACTTGAATAAAAGAAACCTGTCAAAACAGAACAGTCTAAAATGATTATAGAAACTTACAACTTTATAGCATACGACCACTTGACACTGGTGTTGACCGGGCTCACGTGCACGTGAATGCAATCAAACATAGAAAATAGTTCATTGTCACGAGCCGACAAGGGTTAAAACGTATTGTGATTACATGCCCGGGCATGACTTGTTTATTTCATCGAGACCGGGAATGCTTAGCTTAGTAACCTTGAATTAACTGTGTCAGGATGATAGTATTAACGAATTCACGGACTCCAGTGTTCACTAAATTACATTTATTATTATTAGACAGTGACCGCTATTGGGGCGTGCAGAGTCTGAGATTTAAAACCTTCGCGGGGTTATTGTTGTTTTGAGAACCGAGACTGGGCAGGGTGATTAAAACGTGCAAGGTGGAATTAGACTTCACTTCCTGTCATGAGCAGTTTACCATGACCGGACATTTTTGCTAGCATATAAAACCACCATGTGTTCACGTTAAACTTTAGTCTCGTGTGAAAGTTGCAAGAGAAAGCAAGTATCCCCACACGGAAAAACTCGGTATGCCCCACCAGAAAGCGGCCTAGTAGTTGAAGACAAAAGCTATAATAGAACTAGAGAGTACAGCCCTATGTCAGGCCACGGGGTAAAGTCCACACGCGCTGTTTATCTGTTGGTCCACCTCCTACGGTGGTCGCCAATGTAAATGTGGTACCGGAAGCTAGACTATCGTTGGTGATCACCCTCCGAGAGGACGAGCCGTTCCCTCCCCTCTGTCACGGGCCGTAGAGTGAGGTTGTTTTTTTTTTTTTTGTCAGTCCGTGAGCTGTCTAATTTTGTCGGGCATGGAATGTTTTGACTGATGGTCTTCATTTAGCTGGTGTGTAAGAGTGTTCACAGGTTCACGGATTTCGAGCCCGTGCAGAGTGGAAAGAGTAGGGATAAGAGGGGAGTTGTTAGTCTAAACGTGGGAGAAAGAATTTTGGAGAATAAGTTAAGTTTTCGAAACTTGTTATGTTGCAGTTAGGGCCGGGTCGACTAATGAGAGGAGAGACCCCATAGCAACCTCAGGGGGTATAAAATCAAACACGCCCCATTTCCCAGCGGATTCATATTACTTGGCATTGGCAAGAATGAGGGATCACGGTGGCCTCCCACCTGAGTAGGAGAAGACAGTGAAAAGGAGCTCACACTGTGTTAAGAACTTGCAGTGACGGAGTCTCGATGCACCAGACTTGAGTGTGCATACAGCCATAGTCAGAATTCTCGTTCGCCTGGATATGCGCGCGCGGTAATGCTGAGCTTGAACGTACAGTGTGTATATGCCAGGAACTGTTGCAGCTTTCCCTCAACTATCGTGACGGGAGACCAGAACATAAGAATACTAGGATAGCTGTTGTTAGTGGATTATTTATTTGTGCTCTTAAGCTGAGCTGCGTTTAATATTCACATGTGGAATTCTTATAGTGGAATTGTCTAGCAGTTACAGTTAGCTTATTAGATCGAAATTGTTTAGTGAGCGCTTCTGTGCATTGTGAACCAATCATTCATTTGATGACTTATCGTCGCTGTGATGCAACACTCGGTAACTACCATTTTTTGCGAAATCGACTTTTTTGACTGATCTCATAGTGTCGACCACGGTGCATTTTGTGTGATAATCGCAGAGCTGTAGCTTAATAAATGAGCGAGATATGGCATTGTAAAACATTCCTGTAACCGAGTTTTGTACTGAAGCGTTAAGCAACAAGCTCGCATAGGCTCATACAGGTTTGTAGCCCAAATATTTCGGTGCAACATACCTGTATGTAGGCTTATACAGGGTTGTTGTGTAACGTTCATCAGATAAAAAGAATCGGCTGATTGAAGAGACCTATGCATGTATAGGAATGTGGCACAAATATCTTAGGCTTCCTTAACTTTCGATTCTTTTCCAATGGAGTACCAGCAATCCCCTGCCTCTTCATATGATGACAGTGACAGTGATCCAGATTTATTGCCGTCAAAAAAAAAAAAGCGCACAGGTAGAATAGAGACATTTGACATAATTCTATATGCCCCAATGGATTCTATCTGCCCCAATGGATAAGGACAAAACCCCAATGGATAAGGACAAACCCCAATGGATAAGGACAAAACCCCGATGGATAAGGACAAAACCCCAATGGATAAGGACAAAACCCCAATGGATAAGGACAAAACCCCCAATGGATAAGGACAAAACCCCAATGGATAAGGACAAAACCCCAATGGATAAGGACAAACCCCGATGGATAAGGACAAAACCCCGATGGATAAGGACAAAACCCCAATGGATAAGGACAAACCCCGATGGATAAGGACAAACCCCGATGGATAAGGACAAAACCCGATGGATAAGGACAAACCCCCAATGGATAAGGACAAACCCCAATGGATAAGGACAAAACCCCGATGGATAAGGACAAACCCCCAATGGATAAGGACAAACCCCAATGGATAAGGACAAAACCCCAATGGATAAGGACAAAACACCAATGGATAAGGACGAACCCCCAATGGATAAGGACAAACCCCCAATGGATAAGGACAAAACCCCGATGGATAAGGACAAAACCCCCAATGGATAAGGACAAAACCCCCAATGGATAAGGACAAACCCCGATGGATAAGGACAAACCCCGATGGATAAGGACAAAACCCCAATGGATAAGGACAAAACCCCAATGGATAAGGACAAACCCCCAATGGATAAGGACAAAACCCCGATGGATAAGGACAAAACCCCAATGGATAAGGACAAAACCCCAATGGATAAGGACAAACCCCCAATGGATAAGGACAAAACCCCAATGGATAAGGACGAACCCCCAATGGATAAGGACAAACCCCCAATGGATAAGGACAAAACCCCAATGGATAAGGACAAACCCCCAATGGATAAGGACAAACCCCCAATGGATAAGGACAAACCCCCAATGGATAAGGACAAAACCCCGATGGATAAGGACAAAACCCCAATGGATAAGGACAAACCCCAATGGATAAGGACAAAACCCCGATGGATAAGGACAAAACCCCAATGGATAAGGACAAACCCCCAATGGATAAGGACAAAACCCCAATGGATAAGGACAAAACCCCAATGGATAAGGACAAACCCCGATGGATAAGGACAAAACCCCAATGGATAAGCGCAAAGGAAACAAAATAAAGAAATATCAGGTGTGCATGGATGTTTACCAAACTCCATCAAACATGGACCAGTGGACAGAGAAGTCTTGGAATATCAAATAAAAAACCACGGAAAAGGAAACGCAATGAAAGTTCGTGGAAGAGAAACAATAGAAAACTGTTAAAGGACAGTGGACAGGCCTATAATATTATAACATCGCGAGGGAAAGAAATGCCGGCGCGGGTTATTGGAAGTGGCTGTGGAGCCAGCTACAGATTGAAATGTCACAGTAACTTCGCTGAACAGGAACAGAAAAACAATTTTTGAAGATTTTTGGGCTATTCAAAATAATATTGACATGCAAAGACAGTAAAGTTCATAGTCAAATGTGTACAAAAATCACCATCACAACAATCAAGCACAGGCAACAAAAAAAAAGAGGTAAATCACAAAGAGAGAATACATTCAATTATTCTCTTTTCAAGTCACATTTAAAGTAAAAGCCTGCAAGAAGTTCTTCCTTGCTGCAGTTGGAATCAATCAAGAAACTGTTTTTTGGCGCAATTTGAAAGCTGTCGGAAACAGGTATGGTGAAAGGTGATGACAGAGGCAAGCACGATGAGCACAGAACGGTTGAAGAAGACATTGTGACTGGTGTCAAGGAGCATATAAAAATTTTTCCAAGTGTACCATCACATTATTGTCGAAAGATAACGGGCAGACGATACCTCCATCCAAGCTTGTCCATTACCACCATGCACAAGCAATACAAAGAAACGTGTGAAGCCGGTGGAGTTCCTTGTGCCAAAGGGCCATTGTATAAACATATCTTTTACAGAGACTTTAAGATCTTTTTTCACCAACCCTAGAAAGATCAGTGTGATGAGTGTCAGTCATATAAAAACCTAAGTAATCCAAGTGCTGAAGCAATTACCAAACGTGAAGATCACCTTCTCCGAAAGAACACTGCAATAAGCCATAAAGATAACTTGAAGCAAGCTGCCTACAAGATCCCAAGACATCAGCAGCCTGCTTTGACCTACAACAGGTTCTTCAGTGCCCCCATGGCCAAACATCAAGTTTCTTCTATAAGCGGAAACTCGGGCTGTATAACCTGACCAACTAGTGATGCTTTCTGTCACATCTGGCCACAAAGTGTATCTGGGCGAGGGGTAAACCAGGCCGCTTCTTGCATTCTAAGTATCATTGAGGTGCAAACGCAGAAAGGCACTGCAAACATTCATGTCATTTCCGACAACTGTACTCGTCAAAACAGAAATAGGTATAGAGAAATATATTACTATTGCTATTATTACGAGTTATATAGATACATTGTTACGTTATTGTTCACATATTGTCATTTTGTATTACACAGACTTCCATCATTGTGACGTATGAGTCAAATCATTAAAAGTCTGCTCAACCGACCAAATACTTCTTTTCAAGTTATTTATGATGGAAGTCTGTTCCAATGCCCAGTGGAAGGGAATAGCCTAATTCTGTCCTTGCACACTCGAGCAGCTCTACGTCGGATTGCTCCGTTCCTGTAGATTTTTTTTAATTTGCCTCCTCATCGCCCAGACCAAGACCGTCAGGGATGCCATCGATAGCATGTCCCATAAGAGGGTGTGCCTATACAACTCCTGAGGAACATCCCATCGATGTGGCTGTCGTACTGCTACAACTGCACGGCAAAGAGCATGAGTCTCATTCCACTGCCAAAGTGGAAAAGGTCAAACGACCTACCATCTCCCTCAGTGGCACCACCGAGACGTGGAATTATATCAAAGCCAGATGGAACGAGTACAAAACCGCCACAAAAATTTTTGGGGAGGAGGTGGCCATTCAACTACTAGAGTGCTGCGATGAACATCTTCGACGAGATCTGACACGGTCAAACGGCGGCTCACTCAGCCACAAGCCAGAAGAGGAGGTCCTCGAAGCTATCCGCAAGTTAGCTGTGAGGGAGGAAAACATCATGGTCCTCAGAGTCGAACTGTCTAACATGAGACAGGACCGAGACGAGCCCATACACAACTTTGCAGCTCGTCTTAGGGGACACGCATCCCAGTGCAAATTCCTAGTCACCTGCAACTCGTGTCAAACAGAGGTGTCATATATGGCAGCTCATCAAAGACTGCATCATCCGCGGTATTTATGAAAAGGAAATCCAGCTGGAAATTCTTGGCAATCAAAACCAGGAAATGACCTCAGAACAACTAACAAAGTACACTGAAGCAAAAGAGAGTGGCAGGAGGAGCGCACACCGGTTGCATGACTCCGAGCCCCGACCCACTAATAACGCTGTAGCAGCAGCCACCAGCGCCTACCGGGCATCCCAAAAACCGTGCGGCTACTGTGGTAACAAAACCTACCATGGTAAAAAGTTCAAGGAGAGAGAACAAAAATGTCCAGCAGCAAAACACACATGCAAAAAATGTAACATAACTGGCCATTTTGAGAAAGTGTGCCGGAGAAAAGATCGGAAGGACAAAACAAATGAGAGTGAAGATCAGACTGATTTTTTGTGCACCTTAAGTGACGATACAAACTTTGACGAGAGTATCGATGTGAATATTGTTGAAAATGACAATGCCAATGGTGCCATGAATGAACATTTTGTGCATTATCAACATACTGATATCAATGTTACTGAAAATTATTTCAATGAGGTCATAAATGAACCATTTATTCATAATGATAATTTTGATGATCATGTCAATGATTCCATGCAGGCTATTGATCCTAACACAAAAAATCATGGAATTATACTAACCACTGACACTAATGGCATCTCATTGACACCCATAGGACATCACATCTATGAGTCACACATAGTCCAGCGTCATTCTGACCCACAGCCTTACATGCAGGTAAAGATCAAGGCCGACCCTTCAGGCTATAAAGCCATAGACATACCCTACCCACCCATCAGAAAAGCACCCACTGAGTACGTAGCAATAGCAGACACAGGCTGCCAATCAAGCCTTGCTGGTGTGGAACTCCTAGAAGAGCTAGGTCTGACTGAGACGGATTTGGTGAAAGTCACCATGCGCATGAGCGCAGCCAACAACAAGAGTATAAAAATTCTTGGGGCATTACTCCTCCACATTACCGCCATGGTTGATGAGAAGAGTGGCAAGGAGGTCAGCACCCGTCAGATGGTGTATTTCACGAATGACACCCGCAAAATATACCTTAGTAAGAGTGCCTGTACTGACCTAGGCGTAATCTCAGAAAATTTCCCAACTGCTGGAGAGATTCAGACCCCTCCCATTGAAAGCAGTGACGATCACGCGGGGATTAAACCTAATGCCCGAGCACCGTGTGGATGTCCCCTACGTCAGCCTCCACCCACCATCCAATCAGTGCTGGAACTACCCCTCCCACTTACTGAAGAAAACCGCTCTAAAATAGAGAATTATTTAAAAGAGCAATATGCCTCATCTGCGTTTAATGTATGCACCCACCAACAACTGCCCATAATGACAGGACCACCTATGCACCTTATGATAGATCCAGATGCAAAGCCCATAGCATTTCACACACCATTACCCGTCCCCCTACATTGGATGGATGACGTCAAAGCTGATCTTGACAGAGACGTGAGACTAGGTGTGATAGAGCAGGTCCCAATAGGAGAACCAGTGACTTGGTGTCATCGCATGGTTGTTTGTGCTAAAAAGGATGGCAAACCACGGAGAACTGTGGACTTCCAGCCTCCCAACAAATATGCTGCCAGAGAGACTCACCACACGCAGTCTCCTTTCATTCAAGCCAGATCAGTGCCGCAGCACACCAAAAAGACTGTTCTCGATGCCTGGAACGGCTATCACAGTGTAGCATTGCACGAAGATGACAGACATTACACGACATTCATCACCCTTGGGGGAGATACAGGTACAACGTTGCGCCCCAAGGCTACCTCTCATCAGGGGACTGCTATACCCGCAGGTACGATAAAATAACATCTGATGTCAAAAACAAAACAAAATATGTAGATGATGCATTAATATGGGCTCATTCTCTCAAGGACAGTTTTCATCGTACGGTCCATTGGCTCAATTTGTGTGGGGAGAATGGCGTCACACTGAACCCAGGAAAATTTGTTTTTGGAGCAGATACTGTTGTATTTGCAGGATTCGAAATTTCCGCAACAACAGCAAGACCGTGCCCAAAACTCTTTGAGGCAATTGAAAATTTCCCGACACCGAAGAACTTAACTGATCTTAGATCATGGCATGGGCTAATCAATCAAGTGTCATACACTTTTGCTTCAGCTGAGATCATGCAGCCCTTTAGGGAACTTCTCAGCTCAAAAACCCCATTCACATGGAATGAAGAACACGACAGATTGTTTGAAACCTCAAAAAGAGTCATTATCAAGGGCATCACTCATGGTGTTGAAATTTTTGACAAAAATCGCCCTACATGCCTTGCCACCGATTGGAGCAAGTCAGGCATTGGATTTGGGTTGTTGCAAAAGCACTGCCAATGTAAAACTAGCAAACCATTCTGCTGCAAGAGCGGGTGGAAAATAGCGTTGGTCGGGAGTCGCTTCACCACCCCGGCAGAATCTCGATATCATCCCATAGAGGGAGAGGCGTTAGCAGTTGTGGACGCACTAGAAAAAGCCAGACATTTCGTTCTGGGATGCAAGGATCTAATCATTGCAGCTGACCACAAGCCCCTGGAGAAAATTTTTGGGAACCGCTCTCTTGATGGTATCCCAAACCCAAGACTCAGAAATCTGCAAGAAAAATCTCTTAGGTTCAGGTTCAAACTGGTACACATACCAGGTATCCACAACAAGGCAGCAGACGGAATGTCAAGGTACCCTGTTGGTGAAGCTACTCAGCTGAAACTTCCAGATGACACAGCAACACTGTCACACATTCTGCTAGACAGCATTCGAGACATAGCACCTGAAGATGATGATGACCTGGCAATATCTGCAACTGCATCAACTTTAGACACCATTAGAACTATTACATGGGATGATGTCAGGACAAAGACAATCAACGATGACGAAATGAGAGAACTGCTCTATCTGATTGACGATGGATTTCCTGCAACAAAAAAAAGAAATGCTTCCACAAATCCAAACCTACTTTAACCTCAAAGACGGTTTATATACATTGGATGGAGTTGTAATGTATAATGATCGCATCATCATTCCCCAATCGCTCAGACCACAAGTCTTAGAGTCACTTCACTCTGCCCATCAAGGTATATCATCAATGACAGCCAGAGCAGAATCGTCCGTCTTTTGGCCAGGCATTACTCCTGACATTCAGAAAATCAGAGCAAAATGCCGCCACTGCAATCGCAATGCACCATCACAGCCGAATCCACCTCCCACCCCACCAAAGGTTCCAATATACCCATTCCAGGCAATATGTGTGGATTACTTCCACTACAGTGGTCAGTACTATTGCGTCACTGTGGACAGATACAGCAACTGGCCAATCGTTGACAAAGCAAAAGAAGGAGCCAGTGGTCTCATAACGTGCCTCAGAAAAATTTTTGTTACCTTTGGTGTCAGTGAGGAACTTACGTCTGATGGCGGTCCAGAATTTGCAGCCTCACAAACTGAGCAATTCCTCAAAGACTGGGGAGTCTACCACAGAACCTCCTCTGTGGCCTATCCTCATAGCAATTGCAGAGCAGAGATCGCTGTTAAGACTGTCAAACGTCTCCTAATGGACAACACAGGCCCTTCTGGAACCCTTGACACTGATGCTTTCCACAGAGCTATGCTACAGTATAGGAACACCCCAGACAAGGAAACTGGCATCTCTCCAGCTCAGTGTATCTTTGGAAGACCAATCAGGGACATCGTACCCATACATCCTGGAAGATATGAGCCCCACCCAACCTGGAGAGAGACTCTGCTTGCCAGGGAAGAAGCCCTAAGGAACCGCCACATGAAAATGGCAGAGAGACTGACAGAACACACAAAGAGGTTGCCTCCACTTAAAGTCGGAGACAAAGTTAGGATTCAGAATCAAACTGGACCTCACCCCACAAAATGGGACAAAACTGGGACCATCATCGAAGTGCGCCAAGTCGATCAATACCTTGTGAAAATGGACGGATCAGGTAGGGTTACTTTACGGAACAGAAAATATCTGCGCCATTATGTCCCTGCTACTCCACCTGAAGAGACGAGTATATTCAAATATGCACCCCCTCCACAAACAGCTGAATACCCAGCAGACAGCACTTCTTACGATAATGACACAGGGATCAGAAGCACGCCAGCGAGGAACCCACCACAATTGAGGACACCTACTCAATCGCCACCACCAATCCCAATGCTTCTGCCACCAGAAAAGGAAGAAATGCCGTTAGCCCAATCCCCACCAACAGTCCCACCACTGTTGCCTCCAGAAAAGGAACAAATGCCGTTAACCCGATCCCCACCAACAGTCCCACCACCGTTGCCTCCAGAACAGGGCCCCCAAATAAATAATGGGCCGCCTTTGGAAGTGTCAACAGGCATTCCGAGAGCAATACTCAGATTACAATCCTACAACAAACAAGGAAAAACAGAGACTACTGTACCTCCAGGAGGGAAACGAATCACCAGATCAAGCGCAAAACAGAAGGAAACTTGATTCTTTCACCAGATGTAGTTTTGCTTGCATTTTATTCATTCTTCTCCTTTCTTATAAATTTAATTAACTTCACGTCTTGTTTACTTTAAGCCTTTAACGTTCATGAATAACCATTAACATCACTCATATTAAAGACTCGGGGGGCATAGAGAAATATATTACTATTGTTATTATTATGAGTTATATAGATACATTGTTACGTTATTGTTCACATATTGTCATTTTGTATTACACAGACTTCCATCATTGTGACGTATGAGTCAAATCATTAAAAGTCTGCTCAACCGACCAAATACTTCTTTTCAAGTTATTTAAGGTACATGGCCACCATACTTTGGTATGTGCTCAAAAAGTTTCAGTCTTGCAGAAAATAGAACAATAATGTATTTATGAAGCCGATTGGTCGGGCCACTTGGCGGCCCTACGTGAAGTTTTTATCGCTCTTCGTCGAGCTGGCCTTACGGCTAAACCCTAGGATACAACCAAATTAATTTCCTGGGCCATACAATTGCCCATGGCGTTCAGACCCCGGATGACAATAAGATCACTACTATTTTAAAGCTTCAAGCCCCGCGAACAAAGAAACAAGTTCGTAGCTTATTGGGCTTCCTTAATTACTATAGAAAGTTCATTCCAAATTTTTCTTCGCTTACGGCTCCGTTGTCGGACCTCATAAGAAAGAATGTGCGGATACACTTCGGACTGTTCAACGATTGTTTTCTACTTCCCCCATTCTCATACTGCCACATATAAACCAAACATTTATTGTCCGCACTGATGCGTCGGACAAGGGAATAGGAGCTGTGTTGTTGCAGGAACGAGACGATTCCTTGCGGCCATGCATATACGCCAGCCGCAAGTTGCTCGATAGGGAATGCCGATATGCAATTATCGAGCGAGAGTGCCTCGCTATTGTTTTTGCTGTAAACGCATTTTCGCGTTATTTAATCATGTCCGAGTTTATAATTGAAACGGACCATCGTCCGTTGTTATTCCTGAAATCAAACAGGGCTAAGAATGCTCGATTAACAAGATGGAGTCTTGCACTCCAGGAATACCGGTTTGTTATCCGGGCTATCCCTGGCGGCGACAATTCCCAAGCTGATGTTTTGTCCCGTCTAATTTAATTTCCCTATTAAAGAGTCTGTCTTGTATTGGGGTGGGATAGCGCTTTTCCGCCTCATTTCTGGACGGTGGATGTATTCACATTATATTGTTCACTGATTTATGAACAATTTTTACGTCCTTTCTTGTGAATATCCTCTTTCCACCAGCGTCATTCCAGACTGTGACCTGAGCTACAGACAAACCTGACGCCCTTGTCTGCGGGTCAATGAGATGGAGACATGGCAAACCAGGCTACCAGAGCTACTGCTGCCAGAGGATGCCACAATACTTTAATTAATAATATATTGTTTGTGAATGTACATACATGTATCAATTATGTGTGTTGACTAAATAAGTCTGATCATTTTTCTTCATTGAGGCGTGACTGTGTGAATATGGTTATACTTTAATTCAGGAGTATACAGTGAAATAATTAAGTATTATTATAAATGTTCATCAGAAGTATGATTAGATGAAGTGACAATATATTTTGATAGATTAGATTCTATAGAACGTTGCATCAATACTTGTGTAGTTTGTGTCCATCCGCTATGCACGTTCTTAGTCAAATTCTTTTTTATCCATCTGTGATGTTTCCACTTTCTCTCACTAACTTTCTTCTGACACCAGCCGTGATGGGCACGGCACAAACACACTAAATAATCGACTATCTCTCTTCTATAAGTTATAACAAACGATATCTGTATTGCTTACATATATACAATAATTATTAATTCATTCAATAATAATAGGAACACAGGTCATACAATTTCATGTGAATTTCGATGGAATGAAGTTGATGCAAATCAGTACATGCTAATTAAATGGCTTCGTAATATTCAATTTCTAGCACATTTTATAAAACACATGGGAACATTCAGCATAAGGAAACCTCTCCTTTAGGGGTGTATGGCGCTATCTGGGCACTGGTTCTTCCTCTCTACCCTGGCTTGACTGCGCAGTTAGATCAACAGGTATCGGCAGGTACCAATAGGTCGGGAAGCCAAGAAGCCACGATGTCGTTAATCAAAGTACAAGAAGTTGAGAAGCCAAGAAGGTGTTGTTCTTCCTCCTCTGTAGAAAAACAATCGCAACTTCCTAATCTACTGCTGGAAGGCATGACTTCCGTACTTACTCCATGACGGATATTCGTCATTAATACTTTTAACCGCTGACACTGTTATAAGTCAGGCTGCAGCTCCCATACTCCATAGGCTCCCATATAGGCAATAGAATAAACGATCAATACAGTTTTAATGATATTTACACGTTCCCCACGAAGAATAACGCTCTCTCTAACAGACCCCATCCTATAAGGTTTCGTAACATATATGTAACGGCGTTTCCGTGACTCTCTCAGAGGCAGTAGTTATACCAAAGTAAACCCACTAGATTTAGGTTCTACAATCATGAACATTAAGTAAAATACACATACATCGTACAATTAACTTACCACTCAGCAACAGCTCAAATGCCGACAAGATACCAAAGATACCACGCTCTGACAAAGGATGTTTGCGGGTTCCCTGACCTTCCCCACTCACAAGACTAGTACAAAGTTACAGTTGCAGTTGTGGTCTCCTCTTCGGCACGAAGCTGGTGAGTGCTCTCAGCGGTCTGAAGTTGGAAGGAGCGTTCGGGGATTTATACCCAGTCAGGTAGCGTCCCAAGACGCCCACCGAGTGTGCATTAGTTATCCTAATAGCCACCCCCGTCGGCTCCACGTCAAATACTATTGAAACAGCTCTACCCCCCAAGCAATTCCCAGGTGATCTGATCGACAAGTACGGCGGTCAAGTAAACACTACCCTTTTCGGGTGTCAAAGCGCTTCAGTTGCATCCCATACTTTCCCCCTCTGGCCTACAATGACTCTGTCTCCCCGCCGTTAACTATCTTCCCACGCTAGTTATAGGCACAATATTATTATAACTACTAGTTATACCTTGCCAATCTATCACCCTGTTACACCATCTTAGGGCTAGTTTTTCTACTTTAGTACTTAAGCCCCCACCACAATATCAGAGTCGTTTTCATATCGTTGGAGTTTCTTAGATCTTATCGTGTAAATTTTTCTTAAAATTTCCACTGGGGTGGGGGATGTGTCAAGAGCAGGTTAAGTTTATAAATGCCGTGCTAGGCCACGGGTTGAATTCAGAGTTGTTGTTTTTTTTAATCTAGTGAAGTGTCCTTGAGCTGTTCTCGTGAGCAACATGTTTTGAGTGTTTTTTTTTTACATAAAAACTGTAGATGGTTAAAAAGGAATATGTGTAGGTAAACCAGGTATGGCAGAGCAGCTCCAGTTCGTGATTTAATAGCATTGTTAGAGGGTGTGAGGTGGTTGTAATTGACTGTTGACATTCAGTGGTTCGTGAAAGCACGAATTGTGCTGAGTCAAGTTAATAAGATTTTTGGATTTAATTGTTATTAACCTATTTAGAAGACGACCTTGTCTGTCTTAGTGCAAGGCCGTAACCGACTTACACAATAGAATAAATTAATACTGCGAGCTCAGCTCGCATGACTGCACCAATCAAATCTAGGGATTTGGACGGTAGTTGCAGGTGGCTAGACATTATAAAAGTCAGCCCATACCTATGTCCATCATCACATGCAGAAAAGTATCCACTGCGGAGTGGTCGGCTAATTTCGAGCCAGATCGAAACAGAGACGCAGTAGAGCAGTCCATCTATATGAGGATCCTAGAAATGACGAGCTCCAGCTAATAGCTACCCGGACTTTGTCATGTTGATGGGCTATTGAAATGATAATGTGTTATTGCCCTGCTGAGGTGCTAGTGGAATGCTAAGGTGTTATGGCAATAGGAAGGTGATATTGAGAGACTGCGGTGCCAGTGAATTATTAATGTGCTATTAAGACCCTGAGGGGAGAGGCTGAGGCCGAAGTGTCTTTAGGAAGTAACTACCGGGTTGTGGATCCGAGGAAGAGTGCATGTGGGAATAAGGCCGTTGTACGGCAGTTAAATTCAATAATATAATGTATGTAATTGCGCTATTATCTGTATAATTATGTTTAATAAATGTGTGAGTCTGATGGGTTGTTCTGTTAAGTGTTAAACTTGTTCGTTCGTGATTGTTGTCCCGTCATAACTTATTACATCTCCCAGTCTGGGATTTGTGACACACCATGCAACGCTCTTGTTGATATTCCCTGGTTCTTGATAGTCAGGGAAAAATGGTATGCATTGTAATTGTATGTCAGAATTCAGATGTTACCAGCAGTATGAGAGTCTGCTCCTAGAGTCACAACTAGGCAGTGCCAGTATTAGAATATATGACAGGAGCCATTGCAATGGAGCTGGCGTGTGCTGAGACAGCGAAGACTATAATTTGTATTAAATATCCTATGAGTCATTAGTTATATTTGATCCAGTACTAGGACCTTTTAGTCCATTCTAAAATTGTATTCTTATTTTCCAGTTACCCTGATAGTCATTTCATTTATATATGTTATCTTATTCAGCTAACTCAATACATTATTGTGGCCCTACAGGTCTGACAAAACTAATTCATTTGAGTTGTTTAATTAATTCCAGTAGAAAAGTTTAGTGTGTTCGTCGAGTGTGTGTTTTCCTCTTGAATTGCAGTCGTTTGCTATAAACCACATTCGCGACAAGGGCCATACCTATAACGAAAATGATTCAGTGCAATCGGTCATTGCCAGAACTGCCAAAAAGTATCCCCATCTACACACCCGAACAGTGGTCCACTTTGATTCGTGGAACTCGTCGTGGTAAACACCCATACATCGTGAAAGACATGACTGAAGGTGACTTTTTTTTTATTTCAAGAAACTTTCAGCTGCCATCAAAAACTTCGACAAAGATGACAACAGAGACAAGGTGCAATAGATGAAAATAAACAGTCTCAATTTGGCCAGATCAGACCAGAATGCGCTGATAATCAAGTATGATTACAGTGAGAAACCAGTGAAGATTGACTTGTTGCGTGGCAAGAGGAAATCTGAACAAACCGAGGTTTACTTGGAAAGACTGCAAGAGAAAACAGATGACAGACTAAGAAAGCAGATTGGTTTCTTTTCTTGTGCAGAATGGGACTGGTTCCAACTGCATATCACAATTTCTTTCAGCAGCTTCCCGCAGTGGTAGCCCCGCAGGAAGAATCAACAGGGAATACATAACACATTCACCCCTGGTATCCATTTTCAGCTGTCTGTTGATTCCGTACAGTTTATCCAACTGAAAATGTTCTTCACGGCAATTTTACACCAGATTCTTGCAAACTGCAGTGTACCTCTTGTCGGTGTCCTTCTTTTGTTTAATTTCCTTGACTTAATTTTAGAAGATTTGAGAGAAGACAGTCACTATCTTTTAAACATGTGCGTCCATCAAAAAGTGGGCAGTTAATCTTTTTCAGGTAATTCAGTCCGCTTGGTTAGTTTGCATTTTGTAAATAGACAAATTTATTGCTCCTGTGTAAGCATGACAAGAGATAACGATTCTTTGGTTGTTTTACACAATTTAATAATTATTTTAAACTAGCGCAATGAGTGCATAGTTTAAGAGCCAGTGAATAAAAAATTCAATTTTATTTGGTATCACGATTAAGGTTGATGACCTTGTACGCCACGAGTATAGAGGGGGTAAACTTAGTAGGGGAGAAGGGGAGTTTAAAGTTGTTGTCGAGCATGAAAGATTACTATCACGAGGAAGGTCGGTGGCCTTGTGCGCCACGAGTCTAGGGGGGTGAGCTTAGCAGGGAAAAACACGGTTTTTAACATTGTTGACGAGCGTGGATAGATACACACGACTCGCTTTAAACTAGTCGCGTGTGCAAAAACCTCGGGAGTATAAGTAGAGGAGAAGCTCGACACACGTGGTTCCCAAATTATTCATCCCTAAAGGAAGACGCAGCGAGAAGTGGTCCGGGCGACAAGTGGAAGGTCGTGCCATGGGGACCAGGGGTGTTATGTATGTGAGGAATCTATGAAGGTTCCCCAAGTTATTCATTCCTAAAAGGAAGACGCAGAATTTATCGGTCCGGGCGACAAGTGGAAGGTCGTGCCAGTGGGGACCACAAGTGTTAGGTGTGTGAGGGATCCATGATGTTCGCATGTATTTTCCAATAAGAAGAATTTAATCGGTCCGGGCGACAAGTGGAAGGTCGCGCCAATGGGGACCAGAAGTTGAGGAGTTCTGATGATAGGATGGGAACCCATCAGAAGCTCGTGATTTGCGATGGCGGGTGTGAACCGTCGATGTGCTGTGTGTTTGCAGAAGAAGAGTCTTTGAGGACGGGATGATAACCCCTCAAGGAGCTAGTAATCTACGATGGCGGGTGTGAACTGTGTATTCTTATTTGTGTGAAGCCAGGGACGTCTGTTTCCCCTTTTATCGTCGAAGTTAGAGATCTAGAAAGGATCGTGTGAACTCTGGAGAAGTGAAACTGCATCAACGAGGAGGGCAGCTGTTGACAGAGACTATTAAGTATACGTAGTTAAGTTTATAGACAGAGGGATTAGATCTAGATGTGAAACGGGGAATAGATAATAGCCATGATCCCCAAGAGTAAATTTGAAGTATCTCTGTTTTTGTGATTATGTATGTGATTATCATGAGTTGAATGTTTTGACATAAGTTTTGTCATGCAATTATAATTAAATATTGTTTAATTTAAATCTCACTCCATGTGTCCGTTGATCGCTGGTCTGCTTGCTTGGCTTGTTAGCTGGGTTTGAAAGGTAAATAAGTTAGGTACTCATCACACACGTGGTCGTGACCATCTTCACGCACGTGATCGTGACATTGGTACAAGATTAGTGGCCACCGTCCACTGAGCCGTTTTCTTTGTAAAAATATGTCGATTGTGGACGATGACTATATTATGAAATTTCCTTTACACAGTTACCACCGCAGTGAATATTTGGAATAGATTGTTCATACCATACGATTTCAAACCACTGTGCAGCCATTGCATTGATTAATTACTTCACGCAATAACTTTCCTTTGATTTATTTTCTCCAGACTGAACTTTCAAAACGAGATGGGATGAAAGTTGTTAAGTACAATTTTTATTTCAAAAGTAATCATTATTGTGTCATTCCATAAGCAATAAAACGTTGTTTCACTCATTTTGAAGCCTTATTTTTGTTCAGTGCCACATTCCTGTAACTGTGTTTCACTTTGCGCCACCTCTTCAAGTTAATGTTTTAACAAGTAAGGGCAACAATCCTGTATATGGATCATACCGGAAAGTTGCACTGAGAAATTTCAAGACACAATCCTGTAAGTCACATTTAGGCCATTTTCGCCTATACTATTGCCTGTATGTTAAAGATCTGTTCATCGCGCAGTAACACTTATCTATTATATATTTCAGTAACTTGCAACCTTTGGCATGACTAACTGACCAAACTATACACTCTTCAGGCCTGAAATTTGGCAGGAAGGTGGCAATTGAGATAAGGAAGATGATGGCTGTAATCAAAAGTTGTTTACTTCAAGCATGTATTTTTAAAAAATAACGATGTTTATTGCTATGTAACATCTGTATTTTTGCATGTTTGTTTCGTAATATGGAGTACCGTACATACCATAAAAAGTAACCGTATCAAGAGTGTTCAGTTTGGTGCGTAGTGTTCTGGTGTGCATCACTTCTAAAGCAAGACTGTAGTTTATTACTTTTATTATACTAGAGGGGGGAGGGGGATCACATGATTGTTTATTCTGGGCAATGCCCGGTAGCTCATCTAGTATTAACATACTTCCATACCAAATATTGGTACGTTCTGACCAAAAATGTATAAATGAAGTTTTTTGCTTCTCCTGTAAAATTTTGAAAAAGTGAGTTACCGGGGTGTTGCATCACAGCGACGTTGTGTGCTATTCCTAAAAAATTATTGTACGTTATCGAGACTGAATGATTGGAAATTGTCCATACCAGTTTTCCCCATTAGGAAACCGTAGTTTTTGCAGTCGCCATTGAAGAGCGAATACTAAGATAATTTCTATATCCTACTTCTGTAGGTTGTTTGAATTTCTGCAGTTGCTGTCTTGAATGCAATACCTGTAATTATTTTAATAGGCAGTCGAATTTATAATATATTTATATGGCCCTTCGGGCCTGACCAAAAGTTATTCTCGTGTTGCTTTGTTTATTTTGTATGATAGTCCGAGTGTGAGTCGGAGAGCTGTAGTTCCCCCATACCCTGACTCATCTCCTTTATGACACCCCCTCCCCCCTCCCCCCACTCTGCAGACAAGACGTCTCGTGACGATGTTGATGTAGCGTCTTATCATTAGGTTTTCGAGCTGTATCCGGAGTTGATACTTAGAATTACCATTACTATTAGGTATTTCTGGTAGACAGCAGAACATAATATTGTATATTGCATGAGAAGTCCTTTCCTAAAGTAGTCTTGTGGATAATAATTGTGCTCTTACGTAACTGAATCTATTCTTGTGAGAAAGTGAAACTGTCATTAGAACTGGGCAGTTCAGTAAGCGTAGTTATAGACTGTCTACTATATTATAGTGTTATATCCCTTGCAGTCGTATCATAGTGGTGCATTGCGATTGTAAATCCTATGTCTTTATGCACATTGTCAGGTCA
This sequence comes from Onchidella celtica, assembly GCA_963931925.1. Lineage (NCBI taxonomy): Eukaryota > Metazoa > Mollusca > Gastropoda > Systellommatophora > Onchidiidae > Onchidella > Onchidella celtica. The sequence continues at coordinate 1,077,059 of OZ007575.1, forward strand.
GAAAAATCTGCTACTGGTAACATGTAATCCAGTACAACCTGTTTCATGAACTGGTACGCTAGCATGGTATCAGTGGGCGTGCACTTGTCGGTGCCAACGGCCAGGGCGGAGGAGGTTTCATCTAACCCAACGGTCACAATGTGACCCTCAGTACTTGAGTCCTTCATATTGGCCCCCGGTAGCGGTGTGGTCATAGGCTTGTTTGCCTAAATCACAGACGAAGAATTGAGGAAACTTCCCGGACGCAGCTTCGAAGCTGGCGGCAGCAGGCCAGTGGTTGACTGATAGGGCAGATGGCAATATACCGTCACTCTGGCCTGGATATCGTGACACAGAGCATCCACCAGTATTGGTGTTCTTTGGTTTGGGTCTTTCACCCTAGTCAGTTGGGACTGCGAGGCTGTGGAGTAGCCTACAGGCAGCCGGTCAGGCAATATGACTGTCCCTCTGGCATCCTCCTGCACCTGGATACATTTCCAGTCGTCTTGACCCTGTCTTGCCACTTGGATAAGTTGTGTCCAGGCGAGAGAGTGAGTCTGATGTTTGCGCAGCTCTTTCTCACTAAAAACAAATTCTTTGCGCCAGTCTTAACACTCACCTCGTCTTCTTTCATCTTTGTCTCGTCTTCTTTCCTCTCAAAATTCCAACGGCGGTGGGCGAGTGCGGTGGCAGGAGGTTTGGATAGACTGGAAGCTGTTAGCACAGACCCACACGTTGGTGGCTGTGGGCTATGGTCGCTTCATCGTCGATTGAAGTGGAGGCGTGGGGAGGCAGCACCCACAGTAGCTGAGCAGCCTTATTTAAGGATAGCACTGCTCACCTCAACTGAGGAAGGGGCTAGAAAAGGTGCCCTAAAGAAAGCCCACTTCACATCACCCTGACTGGTATACCGCGACCAGTGGGGATCCCTTTTTGCGGTCGAAACAAAAAGAAATTCAGCTTACTCAGGCTAGGAGCCTGGAATATACGCACACTACAGGACAACTCAAACAACCCGGAAAGACGCACTGTGTCACGAGTGGAGTGAGTGCAATTAAGGGGATTGCTACAGAGCGGGTGTAGAGTAAGAAGGGCTCACGGCAGACAAGTGGGGAAAGACGTGAAAGGAAGAGAGTAAAATTAACGCACGAAGACAAGTAAGGAAAGCGTGCATGTTATGAGTGGTGGGGGTCTGAATGAGGCGAAAGCGCTGTATTACTATCACTGCAATTTAGAAGGTCCTACTGAACGGACGCTAGTAAGAGCCCAGCGGGCGGACATAAGGGGAGCAGTCGAGAGACCAGTGAGAGAGTTTTTCCAGTGATGACTGGTGCCGAGGTCGGGCCAAAGAGCGCCGCCTACGGTGATAGGCCAGCATAGGGCCGGAGGCCACACATAGGCCAGAAGTGAGGCTGTCAGTGCAGGACAGTAGAGGCACATAAAGTCGTGGCAGTCAGGCCACGGACAGGGACGTAGATATGAGCGTGAATGTGATAATGTACGATTGCCATGTTGATGGGCTAGGAACTAATAATGTACTATTGCCATGTTGAGGGGCTATTGAAATGATAATGTGTTATTGCCCTGCTGAGGTGCTAGGGGAGTGCTAAGGTGTATGACAATAGGAAGGTGATATTGAGAGACTGCGGTGCCAGTGAATTATTAATGTGCTATTAAGACCCTGAGGGGAGAGGCTGAGGCCGAAGTGCCTTTAGGAGTAACTACCGGGTTGTGGATCCGAGGGAGAGTGCGTGTGAGAATAAGGCCGTTGTACGGCAGTTAATTTCAATAATATAATGTATGTAATTGCGCTATTATCTGTATAATTATGTTTAATAAATGTGTGAGTCTGATGGATTGTTCTGTTAAGTGTTAAACTTGTTAGTTCGTGATTGTTGTCCTGTCATAACTTATTACATCTCCCAGTCTGGGATTTGTGACACACTGCACTTATTGCCATTGAGCTCAGCAGGTACAACCTGGACATAGTGCCACTCAGTGAGACCAGACTCCCTGATAGTGGCCAACTCAAAGAGCTCAGTAGTGGATACACCTTCTTCTGGAAAGGCAAGGGTGCAGTCGAACCGAGACAGCATGGTGTTGGGTTTGCAATTAAAAATGACCTTGTCAGAAACTTGCAGTCCATGCCAATTGAAATAAATGACAGGCTAATGACACTCAGGATCCCAGTTGGGAAAAGCCAGTCAGCCACCCTCATTAGCGCATATGCGCCCACCATGACAAACCTAGATGAAGCCAAAGACAAGTTCTATTCTGATCTAGAATCTGTCATATGCTCTGTCCCGGCAGCTGATAAGCTGATTCTCTTGGGGGACTTCAATGCTAGGGTTGGCTCCGAAATCTCAGCGTGGCCAAATGTTTTGGGCCCTCATGGAGTTGGTTCATGCAATAACAATGGGTTGCGCTTACTTACTTTGTGCGCTGAATTTGGCCTGTTCATTACCAACACAAATTTTAGTCTCCCCGTGAGAAACAGAACGTCATGGATGCATCCCCGCTCAAAGCATTGGCATCTCATAGACTATGTCATTGTGAGGAAGACTGACAGAAAGGATGTCCTTGTAACAAAGGCGATGTGTGGTGCCGAGTGTGGAACTGACCACAGACTCATTGTTTGCAAGCTCAGACTAACATTGAGGCGCAATAGACGCCCTCAAGGGAAAGCGCCACCTAAACGCCTAAATGTTTCAAAACTCTGCTCAGCTGAGAAACAGAGCGAGCTCTCATCAGAACTCTCCTCAAAATTGGATTGCGTGACTTTTGACCCTGAGAACATTGAACAGAGCTGGACTGACCTAAATACGACTGTACACTCTTGCGCCAGCAGCACAGTTGGTTTTCCTGTCCGCAAGCACCAGGACTGGTTCAATGATAATGATAATGAAATCAAAGTGCTCATCAAAGAAAAAAATAGTCTCATCCAAGCTCACTGCAGTGACCCCTCTTCCACAGCAAAAGCTGATGCACTGCGTGCATGTAAGGGTGTACTCCAGAAGAAGCTGAGGAAAATGAAAAATGACTGGCTTGAAGAGCGAGTAAGAGAAACTCAGAAATATGCCGACACAAACAACACTAGAAAGTTCTTTGAGAGCCTCCGAGCTGTGTTTGGACCATCCCGCTCTGGCACTACGCCACTTCTTGCGTCAGATGGTTCAACACGCATTGTTGAATTGAATGCCATAATTCAGCGTTGGGCAGAACATTTCGGAGGTGTGCTAAATCGGCCATCAAATATAAATACTGAGTCCATTGACCGCCTCCCTCAGACTCCTATTAATGCAGCTCTTGCCAAGCCATTCACAGCAAATGAGACCCGAACTGCCACAAATCAGATGTCCTTTAACAAATCACCAGGCGTGGATTCAATTCCTGCTGAGGTGTATGCCTTCGGTGGAGAAAAGCTTATTGAAAGGTTGACCGAGTTGTTCAATCATATGTTGAAAGCAGGGAAGCTGCCACAGGACTTCAAAGATGCTTCAATCATCCATCTGTACAAAAACAAAGGGGACAGCCAAGTCTGTGACAACCATCGGGGAATCTCTCTACTTTCAATTGCTGGCAAAATATTGGCAAGAATGCTTCTGAATCGCCTTCTTGATCACCTCTCGTCAAATGACTTGCTTCCCGAGAGCCAATGTGGCGGATATGATTTTTGCTGCCAGACAGATTCAGGAAAAATGCATGGAACAAAATAAAGCGCTGTATATCACATTTGTTGACCTCACAAAAGCATTTGACACAGTGTGTCGTGAAGGCCTCTGGAAAATCTTGGCGAAGTTTGGGTGTCCACCCGAATTCATCACAATAGTGCGCCAGTTTCATGATGGCATGCAAGCTGCAGTCAAAAGCAACGGCAGTGTTTCAGAATGTCACAAATCCCAGACTGGGAGATGTAATAAGTTATGACAGGACAACAATCACGAACTAACAAGTTTAACACTTAACAGAACAATCCATCAGACTCACACATTTATTAAACATAATTATACAGATAATAGCGCAATTACATACATTATATTATTGAAATTAACTGCCGTACAACGGCCTTATTCTCACACGCACTCTCCCTCGGATCCACAACCCGGTAGTTACTCCTAAAGGCACTTCGGCCTCAGCCTCTCCCCTCAGGGTCTTAATAGCACATTAATAATTCACTGGCACCGCAGTCTCTCAATATCACCTTCCTATTGTCATACACCTTAGCACTCCCCTAGCACCTCAGCAGGGCAATAACACATTATCATTTCAATAGCCCCTCAACATGGCAATAGTACATTATTAGTTCCTAGCCCATCAACATGGCAATAGTACATTATCACATTCACGCTCATATCTACGTCCCTGTCCGTGGCCTGACTGCCACGACTTTATGTGCCTCTACTGTCCTGCACTGACAGCCTCACTTCTGGCCTATGTGTGGCCTCCGGCCCTATGCTGGCCTATCCCCTGTGCTCATCGAGGTGGCTCTGCGGCCCGTCCTCGACACCTACAAGAATAACATTACATTGGTATAATGCCATACCATTTCCATTCACTCCACCTCTCCTTACAACCCATGAAGCGTACACACAATAGTTCACATTTCACTCACCACACATCTTACGGTAACACACCTCCATCGGAGTACACACTACTCACTCGCGCTACAAATCCATGAACTCACTTTCATCTATCGCTCATGGCGCACATTGCTATATCCAATATCAGGGACTTCCACATTCCTCACATATACTTATTTACATCATGGTAATAGACGAATATAATATAATACATGAATCATAATTATCAATCAACGTTCTACCTACCAGTCATCACTGGAAAAACTCTCTCACTGGTCTCTCGACTGCTCCCCTTATGTTCGCCCGCTGGGCTCTTACTAGCGTCCGTTCAGTAGGACCTTCTAACTTGCAGTGATAGTAATACAGCGCTTTCGCCTCATTCAGACCCCCACCACTCATAACATGCACGCTTTCCTTACTTGTCTTCGTGCGTTAATTTTACTCTCTTCCTTTCATGTCTTTCCCTACCTGTCTGCCGTGAGCCCTTCTTACTCTACACCCGTTCTGTAGCAATCCCCTTAATTGCACTCACTCCACTCGTGACACAGAGCCCTTTGCTGTCACAAATGGGGTAAAACAGGGTTGTGTCTTAGCCCCAACTCTGTTCAGCATCATGTTCTCTGCAATGCTACAAGAAGCCTTTAGCTCTCCTCATCAAGGGGTAAGCATCAAGTACCGAACTGATGGCAGTCTATTCAACCTCAGGAGACTTCAGGCAAAAACCAAAACCAAAAGTACTCAAGTCTGTGACCTACTATTTGCTGATGATTGTGCACTTCTGGCACACGATGAGGATAGCATGCAAAACTGTGTTGATAAGTTCTCTAGTGCCTGTGACAACTTTGGCCTCACAATAAGCACAAAGAAGACGGCAGTGCTCCATCAGTCTACTCCAGACGACAAGTATCCTGTGACCCCAAATATCAAAGTCCATGACAGTCTTCTGAAGGTGTCGGAGAACTTCACCTATCTTGGCAGTACACTGTCTTCCGCGGCTCGTGTTGATACTGAAATTCTCCCAAGAATCAGCAAAGCCAGCTCTGCATTTGGCAGGCTTCGAAAGAGAGTATGGGATGTCGCCGGCATTCGCACAGACACTAAGCTGAAAGTGTACAATGCTGTGGTCCTTCCCACCCTACTCTATGGGGCTGAAACCTGGACAGTGTACCAATCGCATGCCAGAAAGCTAAATCACGTTCATCTGGCCTGCCTTAGAAAGATCCTAAGGATCAAATGGCAGGATAAAATTCCAGACACTGAGGTCCTCAATCGTGCCAAGGAATTGAGCATCTTCTGCCACCTGAAAAAAATTCAGCTACGTTGGGCAGGGCATGTTGTCAGAATGCCCGACTCCAGACTCCCTAAGCAAATCTTCTTCTCTGAGCTCTCCAATGGAACGAGGAATGTTGGGGCCCCAAAGAGACGTTACAAAGACACTCTCAAGCAATCACTGAAGGCCTTTGCCATTGATGTGAGTGAGTGGGAAAAGCTCTCGCTTGATCGTGCAAATTGGAGGGCGGCCCTTACCAGAGGCAGCAAATCATGGGAAGCTGACAGAGTCCAGCAGGCTATCAAAAAAAGAGAACGGCGCAAGAAAAGGCCCAGTGGTACTGAACCAACGGAGCACTCTTGTCATTTGTGCGGAAGGGTCTGCAGGGCAAAAATAGGACCTATCAGTCACATGAGAAGCCATAAGTCATGAAAGAAACCACCAGTGGAGGAAGAAATGGCATACAATGGACCCCATGGACACAGCTGGACGATCTAGATTTTGCAGATGACTTGGCACTATTGTCGCACACACACGACCAGATGCAAGCAAAGACTACAGCTCTAAACAAAATTTCAGAATCTATCGGATTGAGGATACATCCTGCGAAGTCGAAGGTCCTAAAAATTGTTGCACCCCCAAGCGAACAAGTCAAAGTAGGAGATCAACCACTGGAAGATGTAGAGTCCTTCTGCTATCTTGGTAGTATCATTGACAATAAGGGAGGAACAGAGGCAGAAGTCAAAGCACGAATTGGAAAGGCACAGGCAGCTTTCACGTCCTTAAGCAAGATTTGGAGAACCAAGGATATATCTCTAAAAACAAAGCTGAGGATATTCAACTCGAACGTGAAGTCAGTCCTGTTGTATGGATGTGAGACTTGGAATGCGTCCCAGGCCTGCATAAAGAGAATCCAAGTTTTCATCAACAGATGTTTGAGGAAGCTACTTAAGATCAGATGGACAGACAAGGTCAGCAATGAAATTGTTTGGAAAAGAACAAGACAGAGCCCAGTCAGAGAGGAAATTGGTAGGAGGCGATGGAGATGGATCGGCCACACTCTCAGGAGGCCAGGAAACAGCATCGCGAAGAAGGTATTGGATTGGAATCCCCAGGGCAAGAGATCAAGAGGAAGGCCGCGCGGAACGTGGAGAAGAGCCAGAGAAAATGATGTGCAATGAAGCGGAAAGACTTGGAATAATGTAAAGAGACTGGCCCATGATAGAGAGGGATGGAAAGTGTTTGTTGGTGGCCTATACCCTGATCCAGGGTGAGAAAGGCAATGATGATGATGATGTTGTTAAGGTCATCATCATTCCTGATGGACGAACTATTATTATTATTATTATTATTATTACGCACATTGTAATTTGTTGTAGTCGAATCTTTAGATTATAATGTATGGCCCTGCAGGCTTGTTGAAAACAATTTCTGGTTTTGGTGTTTTTCTCGTGTTTTCTGGTTGAGTGTTGCGGGTCGACCATCTTGCAGTCCAGTGCTCAAAATAGTTCACACCCGCCTCGTGACAGTTACATTTAAAAAGGAAAAAAACCGACTTCCAGCAAGGTCTAGGTGAGAGCTGAACACTGAACAAAACTCGGCATTTTCTCTCTTCGGCTTTGTTGAAAATGCCGTTGTTTACATTTCTCACGCTTATGCCACAAGGTGGCGCTGCCAAACCCGTGCAGGCGAAAACCCCGAGCTGTCTCATCTTAACATTTCTAGTATCTTTGTACAAACTCCTTAATAGAAATATTCCTACTGCTCCAACCACTTAGAATTTGTAGAGAAAACAACTGATTCTGACAAGGTGACATCATGTGACGAAGAGAGAAAAACATGCATGTTACTGTAATCCTTTTTCATCATGATGATTAAGGAAAGTAAAGAACAAAAAAAGAGACCGTTACTGTTGCTTTTAGAAAATGAAAATTTGTCTCCTTGGATTGGCCACTGATGAAAATGTCAGCCATTGTATTGGAAGATAATGGTGAAAAATCCACTAAAAAACTTGTAAAAAGACACTGCAAGAAAAAGTTTCCATTATGTGGGAGCAGGAAAAGAAACATTTCATCGGTTGACACTGAAATGAATTTATTTCATTGCTTTGTTTCCCATTACTTCAGATTTGAACATTAATTTATCAGACTGAAGGAATATTGCCCTTAAGCCTTTGACCTAACATGTCAGAGTGAATTCTGAGATTTCCATGTCTGGGTGGATTCTTAGATAAATTTCAACAGGTTCGAAAAGAATTCTGAGGTCTATATTTACGAATAAACTCTTAAATTTCCATGTCCGAATGAATTCTTCGATAGAATGTATAGGTCCCAAAGACTTTTTACATGTATATAATTATTTGGGAATAAATTCTTACATTTCTATGTGCGAGTGAATTCTTAATACAGGTCCGAAAGAAGTCTTAGGTCTAACGAATAAATTCTAAGATTTCAATGCCCGAGTAAATTCTTCGACAGAATCTGCAGGTCCAAAAGAATTTTTACATGTATGTACGAATAAATTCTTTGATTTCCATGTCTGGGTGAATTCTTCAATAGAATTTATAGGTCCGAAAAAAATTCTTAAATGCATTTATGTACAAGTAAATTCTTTAGATTTGCATGTTTGAGTATATCCTTCAGTAGAATCTACAGGCCTGAAAGAATTTTTAAATCTACATGTACGAAGAGATGCTTAGACTTTGTAACAGTTGATGTAAATTTCAGCACGTTGTGATAGGGAGAGTCAGGTGATCTGAGCTGCTACCCTTCAGAAACGAAACTGTCTCGAACTGTCGTAGAAATAAATGAAAACAGGATCCGATAAACGATTAACATTAACTTTTAATAACTGTAAATGAACGTTGGATATCTCACAGCTTACTTACGAGGAAGGCGCGCAGTTACAAAACCCAGAATGGATTTTGCACACAAAAAATGACGGGATCTTGCCCACATGCGGAATAACTGACTCTTGCACACCCACTCACTCGCTTGCCATCCTTTATATCCCATCTAGATAGAACGTTCACGAACGGGAAATCCAGAGACTCCGGGATGCATAAAGGCCACCTAATCGCACTTAGACACGTCACAGAATTGCGTCACTCCAAGGCCAACCTAGGCCTAGCGTAATCACTCCGAGATGAATGATATCACACGTCCTCGATAGACCTACAATAAACAATTACGTCACACAGCGAGACATCACAGAAAAGTAAAACTAGCATACGAGGGGTCCCCGGGGGCTGCGGACAACATTGTTAGCCCATATGTCTAGGACGCTACAGACTTCTATGTCCAAGTAAAATTCTTACCCTCATTAAATGATTTGCTTTTCATTTAAAAAGTACAAAACATTTTTTGAGTGAACTCTAACACTCACCTGCCGTGTAGTAGTAGAAAGGAGTGATCGAGAGGAATGCCCTCTGCATCTCCTTTTCAAATTTTACCATTTGTCATCATCCAACATGGGATCAATTTCATTAGTCAGGGGAGTTGCAGTGACATCTTGAACTATTTGAGATTACAAAAAAAAAATGTATAAATCAATAACAAACCTGGTCTTCGAAAAATGTGAAATGATATCAAACAAACTGCAATTCCCCTGTTAATCAGAATTCATGGTGTCATTCATTGGCATGTACCACAGCAACTGTAAGAAATGATCCTACTGGTTTACTACCGATGACCTTTAGATAGACCTTTTCACTGTGAGATTCTCAGGTTTTTGAAAATCTAGAGTAATTTAATCGATCAACAGCTTTGACGTTACCCACAATGAATGGTCCCCCAGTTATATAAACAAACCGTAAATCGCTCGACCCGAGCCAGTAATAAAGTGCAAAGCTCTGAACAAAAATCGACAAAAACGGGGAAAAAATCATGTTGCTAACTACTCAAAACATATAATTTCTGCCTAAAAATCCCACTTTCCAGTACATATCATGTAGAAACACTAAGATTTTGGTTCATTTAGATGGTGCTCGAGCAGGCTCATAAAATTTTTTATTCCGGCAAGAGATAGTTTTTACTTACTGTCAAGTAAATTTGGCACCTGTCCTCCCACTCGATACCCCGACATGTAAATCATCATTGGTGCTGCAGCAGTGAACGTTTTGTCTACATCATCGGGCAATAATTTAGCTTCAGGAGCACCGTCTACTGTCAACGCTATAGAAGCAAAGAGCGTTTTCGACAACATTTTGCCCCCGGCACCATGCAGGAAGGCAGAAAGTGGTGACGTCACTTCACATCCAATTCTCGTTCTCTATTAGGAACAGCAGAGAGTATGTATTTCGAGAGAGATCTCACTCCCGCCAAATCGCGCAACTAGGCCGGTGCGGTAAACAAGAATTGAGAGAGGCCGCCTTCACCAAAGATAGTGTGCATATCTGTTTACTGTGGTTTGTTGGTATTTTTGGGCTGATTGAGACTATTTAGAGCTGTTGTAAGCTCTTATGCTCCGTGGAAATGCACAAATGGGTATTGTTTACCTCATCAACCTGCTTTCCGCTCCATGCTATCAGTGGTTTCGAGCCTCCCGTGTCTCGCAGTGCAAATCGACCAATAGTGAAATCTTTCTATACATATAAAGGTCATACTCCCTGGTAACAGGTAGTGGTGGGCCGCATTCGATTCATTATTCGAATCGCGCGAATCACTGACTCGATTACCTGCGATTCGAATCATATGTGCTGATTGGAATCATTCACTGAACATCAGCCGGCGAATCAAATATGATTCGAATCACTAACGGAACGAATCAGCCTGCGAATCAAAAACGATTCGAATCACGATTGGATTCACTTTTGATTCGCTTCTCCCTGGCGCCCTTGAGGCTTTGCTACGAACAAATTTTCTTTTTGCCATTATTTTGACCTTGAGCTAGCGAGACGATGAGCAGCCGCGTTGAGGGGGTTCTGTTTGGGACAACTATGAAACATTAGGTAATGATTCAGGGACCAGAGTCATCACACCGCGTTAAAGTGCATGTGAACGATTATTTTTGCCTGCTGGTTTTATTCGCACAACCCACACTCTGATACCTCTTTATCATATCGAGACCGATATTTTCTACATAGGCAATGCTTTTGTGTGTTTTTGCGACGATTTGTGCGCTGCGCCACGTACACCTCAACAATCCCCGTAAGGAGCCGAAGGTAGACCTTTGCTAGGCATTCACTGTGCGCTGTTGCTTGATGCATTAAAAGAAAATGAAAGGCCAGGTCAGGGAGAAAGATCTCAACAATGGAGACGGCACTGAACGATTAATGTGGGGCTGGACATGGACTGGTGAGCCGAGTATTATTTTCAGTCATTATGATTTATGAAGGAAAACACTTATCTGCATACAATGTGTTGATAAACATCACAAATATTGTTCTACACATTATTATAATGCTTTATCTCGGTAAATCCAGACTTACTTGGCATTAACTTGTTCTCAGTAGATCTAGAGTTTTTTTCTTTAGCATTTTCATGTAAAAAAAAAAAAATATGTCTTTAGTCTTGTCAACAGGAAAGTCTGAGAAGAAGAATATTTTTACTAGACACTGAAGCATTCTTTCTAGCACTCAGTAGCAGCTCCAACTTTTACCGTTCTAGAACTTCTTTTTATTACGCATAGGACCTTTAATTCTAATTTTAGTAAGGAGAACTATCGAAGTAGATCTAGACTGTGTAATCTACCCCAACGCACGTTCTTGCGTCAGTCCGACTTAGTTCGTAAAAGATGTCCATAGGATCGGCAGGATGAACGTAGGAGCAGGTCAGCCACATCAGACCGAGGTCGGTGCGATGTCGTAACCTGCAAATCCACGTGGGAACGACGCCATTACTACACAGGTGTACATTTGATGTAAACCCTATGAATTGGAGTTCTGTCTGATTGCCGACTAAGACGGTGCCATTCCCGATCTTAGAAGAGAACCTAATAAAACGATACGTCAAATTTATTTCAGAGCTGCAGATAACATTTAAAAAATTATTGTGAATTGTAAGTCCATATAAAAAATGGAATCACTTTATATAGAAATATATTTTAAATTCTTTTAAATAATCAAAGAATTATACAACATTAATTACTTATTCATTGCATTATTTATGTATTGAAAATAATATTTTTTCTTCAAATGTAACTATGGAAACTGAGCAGCAATGGCTACTCAAGCAGAAAATGTATGCTGCCAGGATTGCATGGAAATTCTGGAAAAGTGACAAAGATATCTGGAACTCACAAATTTAGAACAGCCCCCCCCCCCCCCCCCCGAATGCATCACCCAACATGTTGGATTTGATCGAAATTGCATTTCACTTCTCGTCTCAGTACAAGACTGGGCTTGCACGATTAAAAGATGGTGAAGATAAAAGGAATCCATTCAAATGTATGTCAGAAAATCACACCGAAATCTTTGAGCTTTTTTTTTTAGAAATGTATGACTTTTTGCAACTCTAGTGACACAACGACTTGTACATGTATGACTTTTTGCAACTCTAGTGACACAACGACTTGTACATGTATGACCTTTTGCAACTCTAGTGACACAACGACTAGTACAGGGTATTCTCCTCAACATCACTTTTTAGCATTTGATTTGCAAATTGTTCACTTAATTGTCTCTTAAATTCAGTTTTTCCAAAATTATTGTTAGCAAAACATGAAAATACCCTTTGTAAATCTCTGCGGCAGATCAAAACAGATAATTTTGCTTTTCTCGAAACTTCTTTCGCTGAAGATCTAGAAGTTTTATTCTTGCAAGACGTTAGATACATGTATTATGTGGTAGATTGTCACAGAAAATATCCGTTTATCCAAATTTCCAATATATTGTTCATGTTTTTTCTAATTATTATACTGCTTCTATAACCAATAAGGACAATAATGCACAACAATGTTGAATAAAATAGTATAAAATTCCAATATTTTTCACCAAAAAAATATGGATTTTTAATCATAATCTCCTCTTTGATCATAAACATCCTCAAGCCACAAGATGAACAGCTGCTTTCCAAGGACTAGTCCCACATCTCCTTTGCTGCTGCTTGCAACCCATTACAAATGGTTGGAGATGATACATCTATTTTTTCAGTAACTTGCAACCTTTGGCATGACTAACTGACCAAACTATACACTCTTCAGGCCTTAAATTTGGCAGGATGGTGATAATTGAGATAAGGAAGATGATGGCTATAATTAAAAGTTGTTTACTTCAAGCATGTATTTTTAATAAATGGTGTGCATGAGTTCTGAAGGAAGACTGTAGTTTATTACTTTTATTATATGAGAGAGGGAGAGAGGGGGGGGAGGGGGCACATGATTGTTTATTGCGGGCAATGCCCGGTAGGTCATCTAGTCATCATACTATAATGGAGCTAAGGGTGAAAGTTCTGCCCGCAAAAGCTCTTTTTGGGTGGGCTCCAAAAATCTGGAAACATTCTCATCGCCTATAACTCGACTTATTGTGATGTAAGGGGGATAATATTTAAAATGCTGTAAACTCTGGTAATTTGTTCAATTTGTATAATTCACGCGTAAAATTCGCAACAAACACTTCCGACTCCATGGTTTTAGAACAGGGACACGCTATTAATGATCTATTTTTAGTACAGTGACGCAGTTTCCCTCATTGTTCATTTGCTGAAGGAAGAAAATTGTGGATTAACGAAAACATGGACCGCCTGTAAACCTTAGCGAAAAAGAGTAAACAAACTCCAGAGTTGGCACTGAATCCGAGTCGACACTGTGGAAGAAACTTTACTTTGTGTCACAGATGTAGATCTTATGCAGTCTAAAAGCTGTGACAGTGAACTTGAGTGATATTTAGATCTGTTGATTGAACGTTTGTCGTTGCCATTGCGGAGGGAACACTCCACATGTTTAGAGACATCGTGTGCTCATAAGTGGAGCTAGATCTAGATCTAAGTGTGAAAGTTCTGCCTTCAAAGGCTTTTTATTCGTAAGTCAATCATGTGACTCTCCGAGAGATAGATCTTATCAAGATTTAATGACATTGTGGATTGTGCTCTTCTATACTACATCTAGACTAGATCTATATTTACTACACAACATCAGCAAAAGATGTAGATCTACTAACCATCGTTCTACTGACAATGTCACGAAAAGCACGTTAGAATTTTACACCACAGTGTGCAAAGGTTAGGGAAAAACGGCATCGAATGAATGAGCAATATGCCGAAAATAGACTTGAAGAACAACCAGCGATATTGGGGCCTACCCGCAGGGCCGCAAGAAATATTTCGTTTACTGAAAATAATATTCACCCTTCCCTCCAGCCACATTCATAATGTGGAAACTTCAGCATTGTCTGTACATTTTGCAGAGCAATTACATGGAGTGGTGAAAGGGTCACAATGTGTTGCCAGAATGGCAAGGTGAACATTCCATTACCTCCACCGGATTTGATGAATCAACAGAATGGACACTCTGTTCTGCCGTTAAGCAGAGCATACAACAATGCCTTTGCCTTAGCATCCATCGGCTGTGAAAAATATGTACAACCTGGATTCAATCCTATATTTACCATTCAAGGCAAACTTTGTCACAGAATTGGCAGCCTACTTCCTATTGCAAATGGTGCGCCAACGTTTGCACAGATTTTTTTTCATGACTCCGAGAATGAACTATCAAACAGATTGGCACATGCTCAGCTGTTAGCTCCCACCATCTTGAGAAGCTTTCAAGAAAATCTACATGCTGTCAACACCTATGTCAGATCATTCATATCGGCCATAGATGTCTGCCAGACAAATGGTGTCAAGATTGTGCTACATGGCAAGAACCTGGTGGGTCAGAATGGACATACCCGGACATAGAATTTACCCACAACAAGTGAGGTTGCAGCATTTATCCCAGGGAGGCAACAGGTAACCTCGATGTAATCATCCGGTGCCGATCAGATGATGGACAGGAGCTCAGGCGGATACACACATGTCACCGTTCCTATGACCCACTTCACTACGTCCTCATGTTTCCAACTGGATGTGACGGGTGGCACCTTGGGATGACGAAGACGGACAACAGGACTTTGACGGCAGCAGACTTTTACTCCCACCGTTTGCAAATAAGAGAGGGTGACTTCAAAATCTCTTTCAAACTTTGCAAACTGATGCAACAGTATGCTGTGGGCCAAAATTGAAGCGAGCAGGCTTGACTGGGCAAGACTACTGCCATGTCTGGAATAGCAGCGACACTTTTGTCCAGTGGGAGAACATTGCACGGCAGATGTAAAGTTCCAATTTGTGTACATGAACAATCAGTCTGCCATGTCAGTGTTTTCTCCAGGTCATACGAGTTGGGGGGGGGGGGGGGGGGACATTCCCCCCTTGTCATAAATTTTGGGGGGGATTTGTAAACTTTGAGGGGGATTTTAGATTTTTAAAATATTCTTTCCAGTTTCGTGTTCATGGAAGAAGATGGTAAAAGTAAAAAACTGTACTGTTAAATCCAACAGTGAACTGTTTTGAGGTGTTGTAATGAAACAATCCTTGTCTTTTCTCTTTCTCCCTCCCCGTCTCTCTCATTCCCTCTCACTTCCCCTCTCTCTTTCATTCCATCATTATTTTGATCTTACTATTCAATGATGATGATGATGATTATGATGATGGTAGTGGTGACAATAATGACTAGATCAAATACTGCTGATGAATGATGATGATGATGATGTGATGATGAAGAAGTGGTATAGTATATGATGATGGTAAAAACTCTGAACATATTGGATTGGAGAGGCAAAACATGTTTATATTTTTTAAATAATTATGTAACAGTAACAATAAACCCAGTTACATTTTAAAAACAATGCTTGGAAAGGATGTACCTTTGCCTTCCATAAAACATACATGTTACTAATACTAATAACTTAAAATTCACTGAAACAAAATAATTTGACCAGTTCAAGACGCTACGCAACATATCCTTTGTTTAGTAGGTATTAATAACAATGTACAACCAAACTGATTTCAAGACATACAATAACAAACTAATTTGAAGTGAATTCGTTTTTTCTTTCATCTGTTAACAACAACTAAAGCAATTTTTATAAAAGTATCCCTTTTGGTCCTTTCAGTTTCATCTGCATAATTTTAAAAGTTACAAGAGGTAAAATCTGGACTCACTGGTTAGTCTGTTCACAAATTTGACATAGGTCAAATGATGAAAGGTTGTCACTTTGTATTCAAGGCTTGGAGAAAAGTCTGCGCTCCTTCTCAGCCCTCTACAACTTGACTGCATCTGCAGGATCATAGTTAGCCAGGGGCACACCATTGATGCTTATGGTCATGAGTCGATTTAGAGCCTTTTCTTTCAGTCGATTTCTAAGTGCTGTTTTGATGTTGTTCTGTGCAGAAAATCCCCGTTCACAAGCTGCAGTATGCACTAGTAAGACCAAGGCAATCTTTGCTAGGGCTTTCAAGTTTGGAAAACTGTCAGGATGATTTGCATGGATGATTGACCATAGCTGAGACAAGCTGTCTCTTGGGTAGTTCTCCTTGTGGACAAGCAGCTTCACTTCTCCCATTCATCAATGATTTGAGTGGCTGAAAGTATGGCCTCGCAGTGCTTCTGATTCACAGCAAAATGGTCTTTGAGAGTTTGGACTTTTTCACTTCCATAGTTTTGGGCTGAGATTCTTGATAAAATGACAGGTCCCTCATTGCAAGGATCTGGAATGCTGAGACAAGAGATGTGTTAGCCTCAGGGAATCTTTCCACGATGTTCTCAATGAGATTCTGGATAAAGTTCTTTACTGTGTCCTGGCTTTTTGCTTCCTGCTGATCTTTGCCTTGGATTTGGTGTCCTTTCAGAAACACGCCTTCATCTGTTTGAGTAAGTTCCCTGGCAAATTCCCCAGAGTAGTGACCAGTGAGATCTCCCGCCTTGAATTTCTGTAACTGTGAGGTAGTTAGCTTCACTTTAGGACCAATCAGAGAAGCATCGAGTGAGTCCTTCTGAAAGAGTAAGTTCAGTGCGGTCACAACTGGAATGATGTCCATCAGCACCCATGTCAGATGTACGAAATTATACTGGGTGATCTTTTTCAACAGTCCCTTTGCTTTGAAATCCTTGTCTGACACAGATGAGAAATATGTCACTAATGCATCCCAGCATTCATACACTGCCTTCAGTGCATTGTACATGCTGAACCAACGAACATCATGGATTTCCTTCAGCTTCAGTTGTGGACTCTCAAGAACTCCCTGAACAGCTTGGAAACGGCCTGTACGCAAGGAGGATTTCTTGAAATAGTAAAACAGGTCTGACAGAATTTGTTTGTACTTGTTCATGTATTCAACTGATGTCGCGGCCTGGCTAGTGCATAGAGCTAACCTGTGGGCTACACAGTGAATGCTCACTAGGAATGGGTTCTTCTCCTTCAGCTGTGTGCAGACACCAGTGACTTTGCCCATCATTACACTTGCTCCATCACTTCCCATCCCAATCACTTTAGACAGTGGGATTGCCTTAGCTTTGAGCACCTCCAGTATTTTATCTGTGAGAGTCGTCGCATCTTTTTCAACAATTTCGTAGTTACCCAGGAAGACGGTGAGAGGAGAGAAGTTTTCAGAAATTCTGACATAAAAAATCAAACTTTCTGACACAGAAATGTCTGTGCTTTCGTCTATGAGAATGGAGATGTGATCACATTTCTGGATTTTGTCTAATATTTTCCTATTGATATCATCAGCAATAGCTTGCTGCATTTCCTCTGCAGAAGTATGTGATGTGTATGTTGCGCTTTCCCCAACCTTGAGGTGTTTGAGTTGCTCACATTCTTGAAGAAGGAGCAGCTCATGTAGAGACGCGTACTTGTTGGTGGCAATGTGTTCTTTCGCCAACCAGTATACATTTCTGAATGCAGCATAGGTGGCTCTTTCCTCATGTGTCATCTGTGATGACAAAGCCATCGTGAAGTCAGCACGCAGTGCCTGGTCAGCAATGGCCTGTTTATGCTGCGCACACGATGCATGTCTTGCTAGAGACGAAGTACGAAAATTCGTACACCCATTTTTGTCTGTGAATGGGTTCTTCTTTCTTGAAACCTCGCATATGTGACACTTCATACCTCCGCCTTCTGCCAAAAAACACCCAGGTCCATTCCTTTTTCCATCGTTCCTGGAACCTCCCCTCTTTCTTTCGCCTTTCATCTCCACCTTCCGTAGCCTCACCTTCCAACAGATCTAGATCTACCCGCTCTGATGCCGTTTTCTCTCCCTCTGAGGCCTCTGCGCCCAATTCCATAGCCTCACCCTTTCCAGGGTCTTCTGGTTCATTATCTGTTTGTTTTGTGGCAAAAAAAAGTCGTGATTTTTCGATGTTTGCTCATTTTATTCAATCAGCGCAAGGGGAATGAAGAGTCGAGAGATGGACAGAAGAAAACAGATCGTTCCACATTATTCCATGACTGATAGTGTCCAATCGTTACATTCCTAACACTGCGACCATAGCAACGCGGAGCAACTTTGCTATCGTTCACTCTCATTGGCCGGTACTAAAAATAAGCGACCAATCACTAATGCCAGGAGTGACAACATTGCTAGATCGACAGGCTTGGCTAAACCTAGCCTAGGCCACCGTTCACACTTCACACGCCGGTTTGTCATAAGATTTGTGATTCCACGAAAAATAATGCAAACTCTGAGGGGGCAGCAAAGAAGGGGGGGGGGGGGATCGGCGCGCGTTGAACGAATTTTTGGGGTGGATTTTTAAATTTAAGGGGCGAATCGCGCGATCGCGCGGTCTGGAGAAAACACTGAAATTCATGTGTCTCCTAGGGATGCAACTGATCGGTTACCTCAACAGGCTCATCTCCTGGTGATTGATGAAGTGTCAGTGGGCCATAAACACATCTTTGAAGCAGTCGACAGGACACTGCAAGACATTCGTGGAAATGAATCCCTCTTCGGTGGTATCACAGTGTTGTTCGCCGGAGACTGGGGGCAGATACTGCCTGTTGTCAGACATGGATCAAGGCCCAGATTGTGGATGCTACTCTAAAATCCTCTTATTTGTGGCGTCATGTAACTGTGATGAAGCTGACACAGAACATGAGAGTCCTCCTGGCTGGAGAATCTTCTGACTTCTCTGATTATCTTTTATCAGTTGGAGATGGGGCAGTATCAATGGGACAATCAATAACCATATCGGAGAATTTGCCATCAAACTACCAGAGGGCATACTGGTAAACAGAAAGAGAGCTCTTGGATTTTGCATTCGGTGATCTTGCGAGCAAATACACAGACTCCTTTTTGTTGTCATCTCGGTCCATCATCTGTCCAACAAACCTGGGCGTGGATCAGCTGAACGACAAAATCATGAAGGTGTTTCTGGGTGATGAGAAAATTTACCTCAGTGATGATTCAGTACATCTTTGGCAATCGCAGCAAATAAAGCCCAAGGCCAAACTCTTCAAAAAAATCGGGATTTACCTCAACCAAGACATTTTCTCACATGGACAATTATGTGTGGCTATGAGTCGTGTCGGCTCAAGAGATTCTGTGAGGATTTTCTCTACCTGCCCTGTCCCCGGCGTAACCAACAATGTCATCTACCCAGAGATAGTTCGCAGATGACTAATAAGGTAAGACACTGTCAGCGTTGCCAATTATACGTAAAGATTTTATATTAAATATCCCCTTGCATCACAATAAGTCCAGTTATGGATGATGAGCATACAATAAGTCGAGTTACACACGATGAGCATACTCTCACAATCCCAGAGCCTTCCCCCCAAAAAAGCCCTTGAAGGCAGAACCCCCACCCTTAGCTTCCATTACGGTATCATCATGATGAAGTAGCATTGAAGAGACAGGGAATCAATTATTCAGTTTGTCTCTTAAAGATTGATTAATTAAATTCGCTAAATTGATTTATGAATTCAATAAAGACAAAACCAGTTGAATACGGTCCACGGTCTCTTCAGTGCTAATTATTCTACGGGTATGTTACTAGTTTGCATAATTTCACCAAAGTGAGTTCCTTTTTCTTGTTAGAGAAGACTTTAAGAGTATTCTGAACGTCTGTTTGATTTGAAAATTACAAAAGTACATTAATATGTATTTGGCATATTCCTTACACTACATTGATTCACAACTTTCCGAATCATTGAATTTTTTTATGACTTTTCTAACCACTGATTCACAACAATTTTAACCATTGACTCATGACTTTTCTAACCATTAATTCACAAATTTTCTAACTATTGATTCATGACTTTTCTGACCATTGATTCACAACTTTTCTAACCACTAATTCACAACTTTTCTAACCATTGATTCATGACTTTTCTAACCATTGATTCACAACTTTTCTAACCATTGCCTCACAACTTTTCTAACCATTGATTTACAACTTTTCTAACCACTGATTTACAATTTTTCTAACCACTGATTCACAAGTTTTCTAACCACTGATTCATGACTTTTCTAACCATTGATTCACAACTTTTCTAACCACTGATTCATGACTTTTCTAAACATTCATTTACAACTTTTCTAACCATTGATTCATGGCTTTTCTAACCATTGATTTGCGACTTTTCTAACCACTGATTCACAACCTTTCTAACTACTGATTCACGAATTTTCTAACCATTGATTCACAACTTCTCTAACCAGTTATTCATGACTTTCTAAAAATTGACTAAAAACTTTTCTAACCATTGACTCATGGCTTTTCTAACCTCTGATTCTTGACTTTTCTAACCATTAATTCATGACTTTTCTAACCAGTGATTCATGACTTTTCTAACCACTGATTCATGACTTTTCTAAAAATTGATTTATGACTTTTCTAACCATTGATTCACAACTTTTCTAACCATTGCTTCACTTCTCTAACCATTGATTTACAACTTTTCTAACCACTGATTCACAACCTTTCTAACCACTGATTCATGAATTTTCTAACCATTGATTCACAACTTTTCCAACCAGTTATTCATGACTTTCTATAAATTGATTAAAAACTTTTCTAACCACTGATTCATGGATTTTCTAACCACTGATTCTTGACTTTTCTAACCATTAATTCATAACTTTTCTAACCACTGATTCGTGACTTTTCTAACCGTTGATTCATGACTTTTCTAACCATTGATTCACAACTTTTCTAACCACTGACTCACAACTTTTCTAACCAATGATTCATGACTTTTCTAACCATTGATTCACAACTTTTTTAACCATTGATTCACAACTTTTCTAACCACTGATTCATGACTTTTCTAACCATTGATTGATGACTTTTCTAACCAACCACTGATTCACAACTTTTCTAACCATTGATTCACAATTTTCTAACCATTGATTTACAACTTTTCTAACCACTGATTCAGGACTTTTCTAACCATTGATTTACAACTTTTCTAACCATTGATTCACGTCTTTTTTTAACCATTGACTCACGACTTTTCTAATCATTGATTCATTAATTTTCTAAACATTGATTCACAACTTTTCAAACCATTGACTCACAACTTTTCTAACCATTGATTTACGACTTTTCTAACAACTGATTCACAACCTTTCTAACCACTGATTCATGACTTTTCTAACCATTGATTCAAAACCTTTCTAACCACTTATTCATGACTTTCTAAAAATTGACTAAAAACTTTTCTAACCATTTATTCATGGATTTTCTAACCACTGGTTCTTGACTTTTCTAACTATTAATTCATGATTTTTCTAACCAGTGATTCATGACTTTTCTAACCACTGATTCATGACTTTTCTAACCATTGATTCATGACTTTTCTAACCACTGACTCACAATTTTCTAACCACTGATTCATGACTTTCATAAGCATTGATTCATGAGTTTTCTAACCACTAATTTACAACTTTTCTAACCATTGATTCAGGACTTTTCCAACCATTAATTCACAACTTTTCTAAATATTGATTTACAACTTTTCTAACCATTGATTGACGACTTCTTTAACCATTGACTCATGACTTTTCTAACCGTTGATTCATGACTTTTCTAATCATTGATTCGCAACTTTTTTAACCATTGACTCACGAATTTTCTCACCATTGATTCATGACTTTTCTAACCATTGATTCACGATTTTTCAAACCATTGATTCACCACTTTTCTAACCTTTGATTCACGACTTTTGTAACTTGGAAATCATATAAAATATAACAGAAAAAAGAAAAAGAATGAAAGAAAAAAAGAAAAAGAAAGACAGAGAAAAGGAAAAAGGAAGACAGAGAAAAGGAAAAAGGAAGACAGAGAAAAGGAAAAAGGAAGACAGAGAAAAGGAAAAAGGAAGACAGAGAAAAGGAAAAAGGAAGACAGAGAAAAGGAAAAAAGAAGACAGAGAAAAGGAAAAAGGAAGACAGAGAAAAGGAAAAAGGAAGACAGAGAAAAGGAAAAAGGAAGACAGAGAAAAAGAAAAAAGAAGACAGAGAAAAGGAAAAAGGAAGACAGAGAAAAGGAAAAAGGAAGACAGAGAAAAGGAAAAAGGAAGACAGAGAAAAGGGAAAAGGAAGACAGAGAAAAGGAAAAAGGAAGACAGAGAAAAGGAAAAAGGAAGACAGAGAAAAGGAAAAAGGAAGACAGAGAAAAGGAAAAAGGAAGACAGAGAAAAGGAAAAAGGAAGACAGAGAAAAGGAAAAAGGAAGACAGAGAAAAGGAAAAAAGGGGACAGGGAAAAGGAAAAACGAAGACAGAGAAAAGGAAAAAGGAAGACAGAGAAAAGGAAAAAGGAAGACAGAGAAAAGGAAAAAGGATGACAGAGAAAAGGAAAAAAGAAAACAGAGAAAAGGAAAAAGGAAGACAGAGAAAGGGAAAAAAGGGGACAGAGAAAAGGAAAAAGGAAGACAGAGAAAAGGAAAAAAGAAGACAGAGAAAAGGAAAAAGGAAGACAGAGAAAAGGAAAAAGGGGGACAGGGAAAAGGAAAAAAGAAGACAGAGAAAAGGAAAAAGGAAGACAGAGAAAAGGAAAAAGGAAGACAGAGAAAAGGAAAAAAGCGGACAGGGAAAAGGAAAAAAGAAGACAGAGAAAAGGAAAAAGGAAGACAGAGAAAAGGAAAAAGGAAGACAGAGAAAAGGAAAAAAGAAGACAGAGAAAAGGAAAAAGGAAGACAGAGAAAAGGAAAAAGGGGGACAGGGAAAAGGAAAAAAGAAGACAGAGAAAAGGAAAAAGGAAGACAGAGAAAAGGAAAAAGGAAGACAGAGAAAAGGAAAAAAGCGGACAGGGAAAAGGAAAAAAGAAGACAGAGAAAAGGAAAAAGGAAGACAGAGAAAAGGAAAAAGGAAGACAGAGAAAAGGAAAAAGGAAGACAGAGAAAAGGAAAAAAGAAGACAGAGAAAAGGAAAAAGGAAGACAGAGAAAAGGAAAAAGGAAGACAGAGAAAAGGAAAAAGGGGGACAGGGAAAAGGAAAAAAGAAGACAGAGAAAAGGAAAAAGGAAGACAGAGAAAAGGAAAAAAGGGGACAGAGAAAAGGAAAAAGGGGACAGAGAAAAGGAAAAAAGGGGACAGAGAAAAGGAAAAAAGGGAACAGAGAAAAGGAAAAAAGGGGACAGAGAAAAGGAAAAAAGAGGACAGAGAAAAGGAAAAAGGGGACAGAGAAAAGGAAAAAGGAAGACAGAGAAAAGGAAAAAAGGGGACAGAGAAAAGGAAAAAGGGGACAGAGAAAAGGAAAAAAGGGGACAGAGAAAAGGAAAAAAGGGGACAGAGAAAAGGAAAAAAGGGGACAGAGAAAAGGAAAAAAGAGGACAGAGAAAAGGAAAAAAGAGGACAGAGAAAAGGAAAAAAGAGGACAGAGAAAAGGAAAAAGGGGACAGAGAAAAGGAAAAAAGAGGACAGTGAAAAGGGGGGGGGGGGGCAGAGAAAGAGAAGAGGGGGAGAACAGAGAAAGAGAAGAGAGGGGGACAGAGAAAGAGAAAGTGGGGGGAACAGAGAAAGAGAAGAGAGGGGGACAGAGAAAGAGAAAGTGGGGGGAACAGAAAGGGAAGAGAGGGGGACAGAGATAGAGAAAGTGGGGAGAACAGAGAAAGAGAAGAGGGGAGACATAGAAAGAGAAGAGGAGGGGCAGGGAAAGAGAAAGGGGGGAGAACAGAGAAAGAGAAAGGGGAGAACAGAGAAAGAGAAAGGGAAGAACAGAGAAAGGGGGGACAGAGAAAGAGAAAGTGGGGAGAACAGAGAAATTGAAAGTGGGGAGAACAGAGAAAGAGAAAGGGGGGGAGAACAGAGAAAAGGGGGAGAACAGAGAAAGAGAAGAGGGTGGACAGAGAAAAAGAAAGTGGAGAGAACAGAGAAAGAGAAGACTGGGGAGAACAGAGAAAGTGGGGAGAACAGAGAAAGAGAAGAGGGGAGGAACAGAGAAAGAGAAAGTGGGGAGAACAGAGAAAGAGAAGAGGGGGGAGAACAGAGAAAGAGAAGAGGGGGGAGAACAGAGAAAGAGAAAGTGGGGAGAACAGAGAAAGAGAAAGTGGGGAGAACAGAGAAAGAGAAAGTGGGGAGAACAGAGAAAGAGAAGAGGGGGGACAGAGAAAGAGAAAGTGGGGAGAACAGAGAAAAAGAAAGTGGGGAGAACAGAGAAAAATAAAGTGGGGAGAACAGAGAAAGTGAGGAGGGGGGACAGAGAAAGAGAAAGTGGGGAGAACAGAGAAAGAGAAAATGGGGAGAACAGAGAAAGAGAAAGTGGGGAGAACAGAGAAAGAGAAGGGGAAAGGGGACAGAGAAAGAGAAGAGGGGGGACAGAGAAAGAGAAAGTGGGGAGAACAGAGAAAGAGAAAGTGGGGAGAACAGAGAAAGAGAAGAGGGGGGAGAACAGAGAAAAAGAAAGTGGGGAGAACAGAGAAAGAGAAAGTGGGGAGAACAGAGAAAGAGAAGAGGGGGGACAGAGAAAGAGAAAGTGGGGAAAACAGAGAAAGAGAAAGTGGGGAGAACAGAGAAAGAGAAAGTGGGGAGAACAGAGAAGAGAAGGGGAGGGACAGAGAAAGAGAAAGTGGGGAAAACAGAGAAAGAGAAAGTGGGGAGAACAGAGAAAGAGAAAGTGGGGAGAACAGAGAAAGAGAAGGGGAGGGGCAGAGAAAGAGAAAGTGGGGAGAACAGAGAAAGAGAAGGGGAGGGGCGGAGAAAGAGAAAGTGGGGAGAACAGAGAAAGAGAAGAGGGAGAACAGAGAAAGAGAAGGGGAGGGACAGAGAAAGAGAAAGTTGGGAGAACAGAGAAAGAGAAAGTGGGGAGAACAGAGAAAGAGAAAGTGGGGAGAACAGAGAAAGAGAAGAGGGAGAACAGAGAAAGAGAAGGGGAGGGACAGAGAAAGAGAAGGGGAGAACACAGAAAGAGAAAGTGGGGAGAACAGAGAAAGAGAAAGTGGGGAGAACAGAGAAAGAAAAGAGGGAGAACAGAGAAAGAGAAGGGGAGGGACAGAGAAAGAGAAGGGGAGGGGGGACAGATAAAGAGAAAGTGGGGAGAACAGAGAAAGAGAAGAGGGAGAAAGAGAAGGGGAGGGGCAGAGAAAGAGAAGGGGAGGGGGGACAGAGAAAGAGAAAGTGGGGAGAACAGAGAAAGAGAAGGGGGGGGACAGAGAAAGAGAAGGGGAGGGGGGAAAGAGAAAGTGGGGAGAACAGAGAAAGAGAAGGGGAGGGGCAGAGAAAGAGAAGGGGAGGGGCAGAGAAAGAGGAGGGGAGGGGCAGAGAAAGAGAAGGGGAGGGGCAGAGAAAGAGAAGGGGAGAACAGAGAAAGAGAAGGGGAGAACAGAGAAAGAGAAGGGGAGGGGCAGAGAAAGAGAAAGTGGGGAGAACAGAGAAAGAGAAGGGGAGGGGCGGAGAAAGAGAAAGTGGGGAGAACAGAGAAAGAGAAGAGGGAGAACAGAGAAAGAGAAGGGGAGGGACAGAGAAAGAGAAAGTGTGGAGAACAGAGAAAGAGAAGGGGAGGGGCAGAGAAAGAGAAAGTGGGGAGAACAGAGAAAGAGAAAGTGGGGAGAACAGAGAAAGAGAAAGTGGGGAGAACAGAGAAAGAGAAGAGGGAGAACAGAGAAAGAGAAGGGGAGGGACAGAGAAAGAGAAGGGGAGAACACAGAAAGAGAAAGTGGGGAGAACAGAGAAAGAGAAAGTGGGGAGAACAGAGAAAGAAAAGAGGGAGAACAGAGAAAGAGAAGGGGAGGGACAGAGAAAGAGAAGGGGAGGGGGGACAGATAAAGAGAAAGTGGGGAGAACAGAGAAAGAGAAGAGGGAGAAAGAGAAGGGGAGGGGCAGAGAAAGAGAAGGGGAGGGGGGACAGAGAAAGAGAAAGTGGGGAGAACAGAGAAAGAGAAGGGGGGGGACAGAGAAAGAGAAAGTGGGGAGAACAGAGAAAGAGAAGGGGAGGGGGGACAGAGAAAGAGAAAGTGGGGAGAACAGAGAAAGAGAAGGGGAGGGGCAGAGAAAGAGAAGGGGAGGGGCAGAGAAAGAGAAGGGGAGGGGCAGAGAAAGAGAAGGGGAGAACAGAGAAAGAGAAGGGGAGAACAGAGAAAGAGAAGGGGAGGGGCAGAGAAAGAGAAAGTGGGGAGAACAGAGAAAGAGAAGGGGGGGAGAACAGAGAAAGAGAAGGGGGGGGGACAGAGAAAGAGAAGGGGAGAACAGAGAAAGAGAAGGGGAGAACAGAGAAAGAGAAGGGGAGGGACAGAGAAAGAGAAAGTGGGGAGAACAGAGAAAGAGAAGGGGAGGGGGGACAGAGAAAGAGAAAGTGGGGAGAACAGAGAAAGAGAAGGGGGGGACAGAGAAAGAGAAAGTGGGGAGAACAGAGAAAGAGAAGGGCAGGGGCAGAGAAAGAGAAGGGGAGGGGGGACAGAGAAAGAGAAAAAGAAGGACAGAGAAACTCGCTCAGTCTCATACGTTTGTCTGACCACAACAGCAAGAATAAATCATTCTTAGCACCAAATCGAAGTCCAGCCGACGGCCCAAAGGCGATGCTTTTGTCAAGCATATCTGACCTGTAATATTTCATATTCATAAAATCATCTATTTTTGCTTTCGAAGATGCGGAAAAAGAATCCATAGTGTACTACAGCAGAGGAGATGTGGACAGAAACTTCATTTGACATGTGATGCAGCATCAGGCTTTTGGTGCGTTTACCCTTAAACTAGTCGGGTCATTAATCTCATGTCTCCCAGGTAGCTGAGTGGTTGGTTAGTGACATCAGGTACCGGTACGTAAATATTCCCTCAGGAAGTTAAATTTTGCATTTCTTAAAAACAATTTGGTCCTAGTAATTTTATAAAGTTACCAAAACTGGGACATAACTTGAGAAAAATAAGTAGGGGACAGAGAAACAAAGAGAGAAGAAGAAGAAAGAAAAAGAAAGAAAGAAAGAGAGAGATAGAGAGATCATAGTATAAATAGCGCCATCCAGGGTTGTCAATAAGGAGTTCTAGTCCCGCAAAAATGCAATGCAAAATTGTCAGCGTCAATTGTCAAATTATTGATTTTCTTTTAACGTTTTCATATTTACACGTCGGTCGTCCGAATTTGAAGAAAACTACTTTTCGTGCCTACCTCTCGTCTTTTCGCTGCCTGGACCCTGACTACAGGCTTCTTTTGGACCTTCTGTAGGAGTTTCCATGCAAATTTTCTGTTTGTCATTGTTTGTATAGTGAGACTTGCCTCAGTAAACAGCGCTTGAGGATTCTCTTCCTCCCCTTGAAAACGGATCCCGTCGGTTTCTGCTACATTGAGTAAAGTGGTCAGCGAATCGGATAGTTGCAACATCATAATAGTTGTGTAACATAGTAGTGCAAGTTGCGATTCTATTTTCCTTGCAGTTAAAACCTATCTTTACGATGCGTCCAGTGTAACAGGCAAGTTTAGTTTATTTAGTGCATTCGTTTAAGAACTTAATAAACTAAACTAAACTAAATGAACTGGAGCAAATTTATCCTGGGCAGTACTGGGCACGTTGCTTTGCTTTGTAAAATCTTTGAATGGCGGACATTTTCAAACAAAAATTGATAGTAATTATTTGAAAAAATAAAATGGAATCTCTACTCACCTTCTTCATCCCCCCCCACCCCCACCCCCCCCCCCCCCACACACACACACACAGTTGTTGCCCTCGTGTCCTTCTTCCGACTTCATTTCAAACTATTTTGTCATGTTTGACATGAGTCAAGATATGCTAGAGTGGCGTCATAATTCCTGATTTGTGTGCCCGCCGGTAACCAGTGACATGTCGTGACATATGTGACTGTCAGGTGACACTCTCCTCATGTCAGTCTGGCTAATGGACCGTACATTTCCACAACTCATGATCATATAATCATGCAACACACGATTTGTATTCCAGACAGTTGCAGATACTTGTGTCAAATTTGTACTTTGTAGTTGTATTCCAGCCCAGACTTTGAAAATTGAAAAAAAAAAAGGTTTTTTTGCACTAAATATGTCAGATAATTAAAGGTGCGGTAATCAATTGCGGCAGCGCCAATAATTTTCTTTGAGGGTTTCAAAAACACTTTGCTAATTTGCCACTGAATATTTCAAGTTGTCAGTCAAACACTCGGCAACTCCTCAACCTTCAACCAAACATTCAAAACGTTAAAAATTCAGGATAAATTCCATGTTTGAAACACAAAGTAAATGTAAAAGGACATCACGACAATCTTGTTCAGTTGTGAGAGGGGGCAATTTCTGACTTGAGTGGCCTTGAATGGGTGTGAAGTGTCGACGGGATGACGTCATCATCATGTCAGCGTGGCCTGGAGTCGAAAATGCCTGGGAACAAACAAAAACTCATGTCTCAGACAGCCATCACGTGACTGCATCAATGACTGTATGCGGATGTATGATATAGTGATCAGTGACCATTCTATGATAAAAGCGTTTCTAGACTATCAATCTAGAGGTCCATAGTCAAGCTTGTCTTCACTTTCAACTTTTCATTCTCTATTCCTGGACAGAACCATAGTAAAATAAACATGGGTATGGACAGTACCAGATATCAAGAAGACCCGATGGTGTTTATCTTGAACAATGAACAAAATGAAATCTTCAGGATTGTCGTCTTTGTTTTCATTTGCACTTTGCTATGTCTTTTTGGAATCACAGTGAATATCATCAATATCATCATCTTTGTGAAACAAGGCTTCAGTCAAACCGTTAACATTTCCTTTTGTGGTTTGGCCATCTCAGATCTCATGAGTCTTATCATTCAGCTCTGGATAAATATTTGTTTTAACCCGCTTTTCAAACAGGCTGATCTGCCTTTTGTTCCCGTGGAAGTGTCGTATTTGACCGGGAGCAAACCTTCTGTATGTTTCACTCACATCAATAGTTGGATCACGGCCTTCATCACGGCCGAGAGGTGTCTGAGCATCGTTCTTCCTCTCAAAGTCAAGCAAATCATGACTCCCAAGAGAGCTGCCACAGTTGTTATCTCCATTTACGTCATGAATTTTGTTTCCATTTCCACAGAATATTACAGTTACAACTTGGACTGGGTTTTCTACCCGACCAGAAACGAAACTCTCTTCGGAATTGTCAAGAACGCCAATCATTTTGAATACATAACTTATCTCCTGCATATTCTGATGGGGTACGTATCTTTCATCGCGGTTATTGTCTTCACAGCTATCCTGGTGTCCAAGCTGACCCAGACTGCAGCCTGGCGCAAGACGGTGACGGGTGAGACGGACAAGTCCGAGTCCATGTCCAATCGTGACAGGAGAACGGTCAAGATGGTCGTCTTCATAGCCACCATTATGGTGGTCAGTTATACGCCTTTCACTTTTGTAGCTCTGGCCATAATTATCGACCCCGAGTTTAGTCTTTTGGGCACGTATCGATCTACTTTTACTTCTATGCTTGCAGTCGGATTTTTGTTCACCAATACTAATGCAAGCGTCAACATATTTCTGTACTATCGAATGAGCACAAAGTATCGACTTACTTTCCACGAACTTTTTTCCAGGTGCTTGAAACAGCCTGAAGAAGCGACGGCCAAGACACACAGTCAGTTGAGCAGAACCACATCAACTTCCCAGGGAAACGCTTAATTTTTCTCCTGATCCGTACAAGAAAGTCAGTGACTGTAGATGGGTTAGGTCTCTCTCTTTCTCTCTCTTTCTCTTTCTCTCTCTCTCTCTCTCTCTCTCTCTCTCTCTCTCTCTCTCTCTCTCTCTCTCTCTCTCTCTCTCTCTCTCGCTCTCCTCTCTCTCTCTCTCTCTCTCTCTCTCTCTCTCTCTCTCTCTCTCTCTCTCGCCTCCTCTCGTTACTTTGAAGGTGACAGGGGACAGATGATAGTATGTATATTTCAGTATGTAACCAAAAAAAAAAAAAAAAGATTTTAGTAAGTGAGAAAGTTTGCTCTGCAACCGGTTAATAAAAGACAACAGAGATGTTCACATCTTTTATTGTTAAATTTTGCTGTTGGAAATCTCACCAATGAACATGACAATGTCCCATCTCTCTATTTCTCTGTCCAAGTCAGTGATGAAGTAGCAAGTGGGACCATCCTGAGGTAACCTGACTGCATTCAGCATGGCCAAATCACGGACATTAATTTTCTGTATGTGTCATGGTGCTGGGTTAACACCAAAGTTCACACAGCAAAACGTCCATTTTCTATTTAAACTGAAGAATAGCGAAACAAACTGGCCAGGGAAGGGGGCGGGGGGAGGGTGTAGGCTGGTATCGTATCAAACATTGCTGTATGCAACAGTTGACGGGTGTGAATATTCTTTTTGTCATCTGGAATGACGCCAAGCAGTTTCAGGCTGGATTTCCGGATTTCAGAGAATTTCTGGCAAGTATTGAAGAGAGTCCTAACAAAATGTTGATTCTGCTGTCTGTCCACCAGTGTGTAAATTTGTCCACAAGTACCAAAGGAAAGATCATGACTGACATGATCACATTAGGATCATAAATGCCGTGCTAGGTCACGACGTCAGTGAGTTAATTTTTACGATCTTGTTGATTATAACCAGCGTAATTTGTCCTTGAGCTGTTCTCGTGAACAGTTTGTTTTGAAGCACCAATCAAATGTATGAATCTGGACGGAAGGTCGAGACATAGCTTTAGTATTTAAACCCGTGCAGGGCAGTGTAAGGCCACAGGCAGTGTAAGACGCCGAGATGCAGTGTAAGGCCTCTGGGCAGTGTAAGGCCGCAGGCAGTGTAAGACCGACGGGCAGTGTAAGACCGACTAGTTACGACATAACCGTCGGTCTTACACTGCCTGCGGCCTTACACTGCCCAGAGGCCTTACACTGCATCTCGGCGTCTTACACTGCCTGTGGCCTTACACTGCCCTGCACGGGTTTAAATACTAAAGCTATGTCTCGACCTTCCGTCCAGATTCATACATTTGATTGGTGCTTCAAAACAAACTGTTCACGAGAACAGCTCAAGGACAAATTACGCTGGTTATAATCAACAAGATCGTAAAAATTAACTCACTGACGTCGTGACCTAGCACGGCATTTATGATCCTAATGTGATCATGACAATGACCTCTAACCCTCATTCAAGTCGTTGGTAAAGCCACTTTACCGTTTGTGGAAAGGACTGAAGATTTGTCTGCCATAAGAATTTCACTGGGGGTCTGTGAGTCCGCTTGTCGAATGACACAACTAAACTATCCATCCCTGACGCTTTCGGCCTTAGTATTGATGGGTCAAAGATTACATATTAAGTGTTAACCATTCTACTAGTTGACAGAACCAGCACTGGCTGGAATAATCATTATTTGTTCCAAAGCTGCTGTTTTTGTTGTTGCTGTTCGTTCTGTCCAAGGCAAACTTTGTTCCAACATGGGAAAATGTTGAGATTTTCAAAAACCTGCAAATGAGAGACAATCCGTTGTAGTTACTTCTTGTTGGCGCTTGCATCATGACTGTAGACAGTGCTGGTGCTTATAGGTCAAGGGTCACAACTCTCGCTAGTATTCATAGGTCAAGGGTCACAACTCTTGCTAGTTCTCATAGGTCAAGGGTCATAACTCTCGCTAGCTCTCATAGGTTAAGGGCCACAACTCTCCTAGCTCTCATAGGTCAAGCCAAGACGTGGGTTTTGGGGTCAAGGGCAACAACTCTCTTTCTAGAAGGAGAAGAATCTTTTGGTGAAACTCCCGTCTAGCCAACAGACTTGATTTAACATCTTGTGACGATTGGATGCTGCCTAATTTAAAAAAAGCATTTGCAGAGAGAAATTCTACCCTCTCCTAAGATCTCTCTAGAGTTGTCAGTTCAGAACTCTGAGCTATACATAGCATGACGAGTAGCGCCAGGCTCCTCACAGTTGCCGTACACATTGACAATAAATTCTGTGTGCACTAGACGGGAGAATACTTTGTAAAATGCTGAACATTTTATGAGAGTAAAATGAACAGTTTCTGAGATACACTACAACTTGCTTTACATTTTGACTCACCCTGGTCTAAGTAGCCACACGGACTTGATCAGTTGTTCTTTTGTTCGTTTCTTCCATCTGTGTCTAAGGAACCGTTCGTTGGTTTTGCCTTTTTTTTTGTTTGCCTGTGTTGACCTTCTGTAATTGTGTCACTGGAGTATTTTTACTTATTACTTGTTTTTGTAAGAGGGGGGGGGTGTCCAAGCATGTAAATTTACATCGGTTTTTGAGCATGGAAGAAACTTCCGCACATTGCACAGGGGCCCAGAATGATTTTAGGGCGGCTCTAGATGAAGTTAGTCATAGCGCCGCCTCTGGCCCAAGTCAGTGGTTACGCCTGCAGTGGCGGCACTCACAAGGGTACACCATATTTTTACTCCTCTGTCCCAGGTGGTCCCAAGCGTGTTGCTTTTGTGAGAACATTGACATTGACCTCATTTCTGATGCCCACGTGAAGATGTCGTGGACTCCATGGAGACATTTCTTGGGCAACATGTCAAGGGCAATAAATCCGACAGGGCTGAGGATGCCAGACTGATAATACAAACTACCGACTCCTACAATAATTGTAAATAATCACACAACAAAATCTAGGCCTAGCCTGAAAAGAGAAAGAGTTTGCCTTGCCTCTTTTAGCTGGTCCTCAACGTTGCCAGTTACACCTCGGAGTAAAATAAATTTGGATGGTGAGAAAATGTGTGAAGAGATCATTGAGAGAATTCAGGTTTTGTTTGGTTTAGTTGTTGTTGTTGTTGTTGTTGTTTTTGTGGGAAATTGTTTGTTCTCAGTGGTTCTCAAACTTCTCTTACTAACTAATCAAACTTTCAGGCCTCGGCCGAAGCAACAAACCTCTTTTTTTTTTTCATGATGAAAAAATAAAACACACACACAGACAAAAAGACAGACACACAGACTCACAGACAGACAGACAGAGGGAGAGATTGACAGACAGATAGATAACCTTTCAGTAATTCCAACCGCCAGAGATATTTTTTCCCTAGTTTGTCACGAGACGAGTTCGTGAACTATTCTTAATTTATTCTCCTTTTAAAGTAAGTTACCAAACCAAGCAAGCAGATCAACGACCAACGGACACATGGAATGAATTTTCAAATCAAACACGCTGTTTAATTCACAATGAGTTTCATGGTGGCTTCTGCCAAATATTTCAACTCATAATAGGCAAAATGTACAATTAAAGCAAAAAAATAAAGACATGCAAAAATCCATATCGAGGACTTGGCGATTAATTACGAACCCCCTTGTCTAGAACTTAACTAATGATACTTAAAAAGTCCTTGTCAACAGCTGATCTCCTCGTTGACACTTTCACGTCTCCATGGTTCAAACGATAATCTTCAGGGTTCAAACGATTCACAAAGCGATTCACTAACGCCCTCGTAGATAGACTGTCTCGAAGGGTACCCATGCCTTCTTCAAGACCTCCAAGCTTCAAACGACAATCTTCAGGGTTCAAACGATTCACAAGGCTATTCACTCACGCCCTCGTAGATAGACTGTCTCGAAGGGTACCCATGCCTTCATAGATAGAAAATTAACACATTGGTTCCCCACGGTCACCCAGGCCGTCATCTCGTGCAGCCAAACTCTGGAGGGGGAACGCACATGGTGAGCCTCTCCTGCTATTTATACCCCGGAGGGTTTTGCACACGGTACCATTTTTAAGCGAGTCGTGTCTATCTTTTCACGCTCGTAAACAAGTTTAAAATCATGCTTTCCCTCGCCAAGTTTACCCCCTCTACTCTCGTGGCGTACAAGGCCACCAACCTTACTCGTGACGTTTGAGATCAGATATACTAACATACCGGTACCAGCACAGGGCCGGACCATCACTCTCTGCCGGTGTGACAGCCTGGAATATTCTCCATCCTATTTAACCCCGCCCCTCTCCCCGGATATTCTAGGATATCCTAGATCTTCCCCC